>RJWM01001974.1:0-139512 GCA_004363535.1 Dasyprocta punctata | reverse complement strand
CCCGCCTCTCTCCCCTGTGGGCATCCGGTGTGTCAGCCCACATTTCCCATGATCCTCTCCAGCCTAACCCGGAAATGACAACAGCCTATCCGTGCTCACCACACCCCTGTGCGATGACAGCTTCCGTTCCTGCTTCTATATAAGCTGTAAACACTTCTGCAATAAACGAGACTTGATCGGAACTGCTCGACTTGTCTCCATTTCTCTCTCCTCTTGCCCTGCCCCCATCCCCCATCCCGTCTCTCCTCCAGGCGAGACCCATGAGTTGATCCAAGGGCCGTATCAGTCCCTGGCAACCTGCTCAGGCCACCTTCTGTCCCTCAGACAGAAGTTTTCTTTCCCTCAATAAATATATCCTGCTGTTACCCTCCGTTGTTCCTAAAATTCATTCTTCGATTTTTAGAGAACACAAATTCACGCTGGACATATAGTAGGTTGGGAGTTTCATTCCGACATATCATTTGGAGGTCTGGGATCATTTTTCCTATATCAGATTGACCCTTCACCTTGGCAAAATCTTACAAAAGAGTGAGAAGGAAGGAAAAATTCTGTAATGCTCAATTCAGACCTCGCCACATGATCCTTTGTTTGGTATCGTGGGCCATACTTTTTATATAGCATGAATATTAAACATGGTTTTATTAAAGGAAGTAAGTGTTGGGAATAGCATGGAACTCAATTTTCCAGTTATTTGTATTTGTTTGTTTGCTTACAGTACTGAGGATTAAACCCAAGACCTTTGCACTGAGCTATATCATCAGCCCATTTTTTATTTTTTGAGACAAAGTCTCACTGAATAGCTAAGTTGCTTAGGCCCCACTCATACTTGCAATCCTCCTGCCCCAGCCTCCCAGAATGCTGGGATTACAGGCATGTGCCACCATCCCTGGGTCAGTTTTCTTCAATGTCTTGCCCACCACAGGATCCTTATTAAATTCCTAGGTTGTTCCCAGAGAGCAGAAGTAGGAGGGTGGTGGGAGTCATTGTTAGTTTGCATATCCACTACTCAGATATCCCAGCAGAAAGCCTTATTTTCTTCTAGTCTGGTGCACAAATGTTTCCTCTTTTCTTGGATAATTGATGTGCTGGGTGATCCCCTCCCTATCCAGGGAACTGTGGTATCCGCCTCTTGAAGTTCAAAAGAATCATACAGGAGCCCTGCATATGCCCTTGCCGGGGAAGGAAGGGGTGGGTCCTTTCCTTCCTTTAGCCTTTTGGCATCTCAAATCAGTTTATGTCAAAAGCTTTCTCTTTGCAGACACCTGGTGGTTAAGAACTCAGACTCTGGTTAAAAAAAAAAATACTCTAGTGTGCAAATTTTAGCACTGTTACTTACTGGATCAGCGAATTGAAGCATTCACTTACCTCTCTGAAACTCAGTTCCTCATAGGAAGATCTGGATTGTTGTGAAAATTAAATGAGAAAGCACACAAAATACTTATTTTTATGCCTAGTACTCAGCAAATTCTCTCAGTATGCTTTAATTGTTTCTATTATTGTTGTTATCAACATCAGCATAATCTGATTTCTTACTGCACAAAACATACCATAGGTTCTGAAAAGTTTTTACAGTGTCAACTCAGAGCACTTCAGCAGTTTTTTGGGGTGAGCATAAATCACCATCAATAAATTATAAATACTTTATTTCCTCTGCCAACCCCGAATTATATATTTTTTCTTGTATAATAAAAATAAAAATGTGATCCATGATTCCTAAAGCAATGCGTTTAAAAATTTGGAGGGTCCTCACTTGAGGAGCCCCATTGCTCACTTGAAATATCCCCAAAGTTCAGCCTTATTAAAACCAAGAGACACCTCTTTCATAGTTGGCACCGCCTCAGAGCAGGTGACCGATCTTTAGTTACACATTTAGTACAGTCACTGCTTGCCAGTTACTCATAACAACAGTTTGAAGGCAATATCAATTTGAAAACAAAAAGGCATAAGTAAGATGAACTCTACATCCTAATGACGGCAGAGACTACTTGAACAGACCCCAGACATCTCTGAACTGTGATGCGGGTTGCAGTCATTATTCTCAACAACACCAAGAACTAAAAATCTTGGATTTCTACAATGAATAAAGACGGTAGTTTACAGATCTTTCCATTTGGGTCACGAATAGAAACATATATATATATATATATATATATATATATATATATATATATATTTTTTTTTTAAAGCTAGGAAATCATCAAATAGTAAAGATCTACTTGAGCAAAAATATAGAAATAGCCCCTTCACAGTCAAGCAGCGGCTTGTGCAATAAGTCCCTCCGATGTGCCTGGTTATTTGAAAAGATCCCTTCACTTTATTCATTTATCTCTTTAAGTGACAAAAGCAAACAAACAAACAAATAAGCAAAAAAAGCAGAAGAGACAAGTTATATAATCTACACGCTGGACGCCTGACCATTTTTATGTCTTATTGCAGTTTAAATTGGAAAGGAACACTCAGTCCTAGAACATGGTAATTCATCTCCTGCTTCTTTGTCTGCAGCGAGAAGGAGGGGATAGTTCAGAGGCATTGCCAATCAGAAAGCGCACCAGAGCTGTATTCCTTCTCATTTGTTTCCTAGCAATCACAGGACACTTCCCTGAGACCTCAGACACACTGTTGGATCTTTGAGGCTCTGTCCAGGCATACCTAGAGTACTTCAGGAAAGAAAAGGCATCCAAAAAGCCTCCTCTTTTTCTTCTATGAACATATCAGAGTTGAGTAAAGTTTTTTAAAACATTCTCCACCCTTGTTTGTTTCTTAACGCAGTACCAAGATGTAATCTGTATGGAAGCCAAAATGAGAGACATGCTGAATATGTGAATACTGAGGAAGTGGTTTCCTTAGCAATAACAGGCATGTGAAAGTCAAAACTTCCTTTCCTTCTCATGTGACCCTTATTTCAAAGCAATTCAGTTGGAGGACAATGGAACTGAATTCCAAGCACCCACAGTGTTCATGAATTGCTAAGCAATGATTCACCAAATACCCAAATTACTCTAGACTGCCTGAGCATTTTATTAGCAAAATTGCTTTGCATTAAAAATTTCCTTCCTCACTTTGTGCATCAGTTTTTCTCATTCCTACAGGCCACTTATCTACCACTCTGAGAAAACAGATATATGACAGTCTTCATTAGTTATTAATACAGGGACTTTTGAATATCAGAATGTTACAAGTGAAACACTCCGTATGATGCTCTTAACTAGTTCCTCTTTTGAATGTATTAACTACTAGATATATAGAGAAAATTTGTTTAATTGCTGATTTATTTGCTCAGAATAAATAATATAATTTGAATTTTGGGGAAACTGAAATTTTTACTTTTTCTAATTACTAATTTATCTTGATCTACTAATTTTTTAAAGGGGGGAGGAACTACAAATCGCATGTTCTTCTTAGTCCTCAAAGCTTAAAAAGTAGTGACTTATTTAACAATATACTAGCAAGTTGGGGAGTTCAGATGACATGCACTTTTGTCATCAATTCAGTTGCAGTGTTTTTGAAGAACTCAGACAAAGCTCTCCCATGATCTTTCTATTTCCATTTCCATTTGGTGAGTTGTGAGCCACAATCACTAAGGTTACCCAGTTTCTTACCATTGAGGTTCTGGGGTGTGGCTCTACGGTACGGGTTGCCAGACAGACCTAAGACCCAGGCAGCCATAGGTCTGTGATTCTGGTATTTGTGGATTACAGGGTTTTAAAAGTGGTTGTCATACTGTGTTATTCTAACTATTCAAAAAGTATGTAAAGGGAGGGCCAAGCAGAGCGAGCATTGCATAGTTGTTGTTCAGTGAAGATCAGCTTCTCCTGTCTCTGCTTGTTTCTTGCATCAATGTCTTGCCTCAATGAACCTTGACTTGCTCCTAGTTTATGGTTCTCCTGAATTAAGAGTGGTCCAAACTAGAGCTTTAATTTTTCCAGTCAATCTTGACTATTATCTTTCTTGGCAGTAAATAAGAAGCAAATCCTAATAAAAGTGTATCACCAGCAAACTGACTCTACAGCAGTTGTGAGATTATTTAACAAAGACCATCAGAGTTGTCCACACAATCAGTGTGATTTCTGTGCCCTCAGACAAAGACAGTGGAGGGAAATGCTTGCAGCCTTCTTGCTTGCCCAGCATACCACTCTCTCTGGCAGGGACAGGTCAGGATTCTGGGAGGTTGTCAGTCTGCACGTAAGTCGCACAGTGAGTTTGTTCCATGTACCCTAAGTGAATGTTGGATCTCATTTTTAGTGCCATCAATTTTAGGACTTTTCTGTCCATTTTCTAACCAAGGTTGATTTAGGGAGGAGACACTATGTCACCCTGCTTAAGTAGTTCTGTGCCACTAGGACTAAAGTCACTGAGAAACAACTTGTTTTTTCAAAACACAACAGCCAGGGAAAGACAGCAGAGAGAAGATGTTTTGGCAAAAAGTTGAAAGGGCTTGCCAAAATATTTTTTAATGTTTGTTTCTGGTTGACTCAACTGGTCTGAGAAAGGTAACTGCAGGAATTGAGAGTGACCTGGGTTAAGTCACTTTATCTCTCCAGGCATTAGAACCATGGATTAAATCACAGTTTCTCAAACCTCATTCCACACATAGAGCTTGGGAGTTCAGTTATGCTTGGAGGCCGGCAGGGATCTGATGGGAAAGATCCCTAGTGGTTGGGATTCTGGCCTCTGGGATCAGAGAAGTTTTGCTTTTTTGTTTGTCTACACTGACGTAATTTGTTAATAGTGCGCTTTGGCAGAAATGAAAAAAAAATGTTAAACGTAGAGTCTGGATGTTTTCTAAGTTCCTTTGAGCCTTGACATTCTGGAGCTGCACAAGTACAAATTTATAGGTTGTAATTTGTACAAAAAGCATTTAGCAAATAAAAAATACAATAAAAGCCTGAACCGCAAACTCTATTTCATGACCAAAATCTGGAATCTTAGACTCTTTGAAGTGTCTATTTTTGCTCATACGGTATTGGGAAAGATATCATAGATAATTCAGGAGAAAGCTGCTGCAATTAGTAGAAGAAAACACCAAAAAGGGCTGCTGACAAATGGGGTTAAAATGTGTGTAAATCACTCTGTTTTTCCCTCTGATTTGGAGAGGAGAAGTCATTATGGAATGCATTTTGGGTTATCTCACGTTTACTTATATTGCTAAATTCTTTTGACCTTTTTAAAATCATCATGGGCACTGTTGGGTATTTAAAGCTCTTAAAAGTACACAACACTTGGTTTACATCATCAGGCCAAAATAGGAAGGCACCACCAAGGGACAGAGGCGATTTTCTTCCTGACCATGTAGTGTCCTGTCATGAACTGCTGGAGTCACCCTCTGTGCAGCGTATTTTTTTTTTCTTTTAAGGTGAACTGTTTGATACCTGCTCTCCACCATCCTGTGTCTTCAGGAAAGGCTGAAAGTGAAGCAGTCAATCTTTCTGGCATGGTTTTACCCCGATTACAAAGGCTTTTGTTGAACTGTTCAAAATGGGATGCTTTGATTGTTAGCACGTTCAGCAGGCTGTGATTACAGTAATTACAGACCTGTGAAGGTCAAATTGACACAACTGAATATAAACTGGAACTGAATATAACCGGGACAACCCACTGCTCTAGCTCTCTCTGCACCCTTTGGACTTTTTTCTTCCCATTATTATTGTCAGAGTTGCCAAGTGGCAAGTCTGTAATAGAAAATAAAAATGAAAGTCATCGATTTCACAATTTGGCTTTCACTAGTTAGAATCACTGTTCAAGGAACTGAAGTGAATGCTACCTTGTACTTTCCGGGCTGAGTATGTTTTTGGTTTTATTACCTTTTCCCCTAGTCATGGGTGGGAGTTTGTGAGACGTATCTAGGTATTTTATAAATTATTTTCTAAATTTTTTTATGTTTGGGGTTTTTTTTTTCGTCCTTTTATTCTCTCTGTAAGAGGGTGGCACTGAATTCAAAATGAACAGAGCTCTTTATTTGTTTATGTATTGTTTTGCATGAGGTTTAGTAGAAAGTTTTCATAAAAGGAGAATCTGCAAAGTTATATGAAAAGAAAGTAGAATGGTCATCCTATAATTACCTGGGCAAAGAGCAGAATAAAATTACTTCTCAGGTATACTAAATACAACTAACCTTTCTGTTTCTTCCTTTGTCCTTAATGATAGCTTCAAGCAATAGTTTAAGTAATAATTAAGTAAAAATAGTCTATTGTCATGCGTAACATGTAGAGGAAAAGAGAAAGGTAGAAAATAAATAGACATCTTCTCTATACAACGGCTTATACTATTTGTGTGGTGCCAGGAAAAAGTTTAGGGTCAGGAAAAAAGCTGTGTCTGAATGAAGCCAAAATAGCAGAGACAGATGGAAATTAATCAATTCACAAAAATCCAGATGCTTCGCCTACAGAGAGCCAACTATCTGAATTCTGGCTGCCTAAAATTTTCATGTTTCATCCAGATGTTTGCTTTCAGGTAGACATCACTATAAATTCATGTGTGTGATTTCATGATAATTTACCATATTGTTCAAAATGTTATATGTGCTCAAGCTTATGACAGGAATAAGGAGAAAGCAATACAAGTTCTTTTTCATGTTCTAGTCGAAATGATATTGTTAATAATTTTTAAAGACAAAATAATGGCTCTCATACAAATATCAGATAAACATGTGTTGTAGATTTTATTTAACTCATCAATAAGTGAAGAAGACATTAAAATATTTTAACTGGTTTAGAGCAGAAAACACACACACATGCACAAAAAATTTTGAAGTGAAGTTCTAAAGAAATTCAATGTGGGTCATAACAGTCAAATATATTCTAGCAAATGCAATTACTTTTTATTTCCATGGGCAAGAGCTGTTTGCATTATCAGTTTTCTGCCTCTTCCAGTGTTGTGGAATAGCTCAAAAACAAGGAAAGTCACAGATAACCCAGAAAAATGCACTAAACACTTGCTAATCTTTTTTTATTACCATTTCAAAATTTTTCATGAACGATGTTCTTTACTAAATCAAAATTATACATGATATATATAAAACGACCTCATGGTACTTTCACTTAATGTCGCATAATTTACTACTAACTTGAACACTGCATTGTGTCATTGAATTGTGCACAAATCTTGCCTCACGGACTATATTGCAACCCCTTGTTTCTGCTGCCCTGGTGAAGGAGGGACTCCAAGAGAGGGCTGCAGAGATAATGAAGCACACGCTTGACACTGTCCAGGTGCAAGCAAGAGCCATTTATTAATCCCATACACCCACAGTCTGGGGGAGGAGGACACCATGGCATGCAAGGCCATGCAGTACGTGCACACGGGAGCAGCCAGCAGCCGGGCCTGAGAGGCAGGGTTCGTACTATCGAGAGAGTTAGGGGCCCCTGGTGACCTTAGGAGGATATATGTGCCTTGTCTGAGTAATTCCACAGACTGCTTGGGAACTGAAACCTGCCAGTGGGAGATAAACAGGAACCACACCTGGTCCTCTTAAGAAGCGTTATCTGACCAATGGGATCCTTATCCTTTGAGGTCCTCCTGAAATCATTGATATCAAAGTAGCACATGGTACTGATTATTAATCTTATGCTTGACACCACATCTCTTGAGAGTAGCATCTATATTTATCTGTTGAATAAGTAATTTGTTGACTCCCTCTTATGTGTCAAGTAATGTCTGAGACTCTAGGAAAGAAGTAATGGAAAAGTTTACATAAAGATCTTTGCCTTATTTCTTGGGAGAGTCAATAAATAAGAAAGCAAAGTATGTAGCACATGAGGGCAATTTAAAAAGTCTTGCTAGGGGGTGGAGAATGGAATAGAGTTAGGAGTGGGACATTTTCTTAAAATGCTAAACATCATACCAGAAGACCTCACTGAA
Source organism: Dasyprocta punctata (assembly GCA_004363535.1). NCBI lineage: Eukaryota > Metazoa > Chordata > Mammalia > Rodentia > Dasyproctidae > Dasyprocta > Dasyprocta punctata. The sequence continues at coordinate 131,655 of RJWM01001974.1, read as the reverse complement.
GAGAGAGCATTTGAGATAGGTACTGAAGGGACACGTCATGAGTATGTATTTTGAAAAGGTGATCAAATATGGAGAGATCAGCAAGTGTTATAGCCCTGCAGCAAAAGAATGTCCTCATGTCTGAGGAAAGCTAGGAGTCCAGTATGGCTAGAATGTCATCATATAGAGAAAAGCAGAAGGCAGGGTCTCACTGAGAAACAAGAACCAAAGCAAGAAGAGCACAGAGCCTTCAAGCCTTTGATTTTTACTAGAAGAGATGGGAACCTACTGACAGCGTTTGGACAGAAGAATGGTGCATCATTTGACTAATTTTTCTCTTTCATTGCTCAGAAAATATAATAAAGTACTAGGGAGGAACATCTACTCAGTGTATTGTGGCTGGCTCATTATAAAAAGATCAATTCCTTCTTCCACTGTCTTTCATAATTTTGTGTCATAGTCACAATTACATGTAGGTGCTTCTGTATTAGTCATCTTTCCTGTCATGGGGACAACATACCTAACATTCACAATTTAAAGGAGGAGAAGTCTATTTGTTTCACAGGTTCAGAAGGTTCAGTCCATGGTCAACTAACTCCAACGCAAGTATGACATGGCAGAAGGGAGTGATGGAGGAAAACTGATCAACCCAAAGAGGCCAGAAGTAGCAAAGCACAGGCAAAAAGTATTGTGGAATGACACAGCCTTCCAGGTCATGCCCCAGGGACCCACCTCCAAGAAGTGCCACCTCCTAAGAGTGAACTCAACTGTCAGTGTCAGTGGAATCCAGTAAGGAGTGAAGCACCTCCATGATCAATCACCTCTCAAAGAGTCTCAATCTGGTCAAGTTGACAAGTGAGTTTAGCCATCATACATCTTCCTACCCCAAAAATATATTCACTGTAAAGAAATGGGCATTTAAAATTATAGCTTACACCTAAATCAATTTTGGCATCAATACCAATTTATTTGCTGATCAGGTCACTCTGACACAGATAACAAGTCAGGGGGCAGGAAAAATCTGCGGGATATAGTCTAGGGCAGCGGTGGTGAACCTACGGCCCACATGCCACTGTGTGCTGTTTATTATTATTGAAAGTTCTAAAAGGTTTGCCATCAACAGGTCTAGGGCAAGAGAAACTGGCACACTTTACAGGCTGTGGGGATACATTCTGTCGCCACCTATGCAAATTCTAGAATTCCCTTTCAGCTTTCTACTATACTTCAACTATAAAGGTCAATCTGTTTCAACTAGTTTTTCTCCTGCAGACGATTTATTTACATTAGAGAAACATATTTCAAGCTGGATAGCCTTTGTAAAGGTATACTAGGATGGACTCAAATTTTTTTCCTTCTATGAACAAGTTCACATATGAAAACATGTTATAAATTTTGAAATTAGAAACTTGACTATAGCTCTTGCAGTTTGACAAGACATAATACAGTTCAGTTATGCCTTTCCTGAGTAAATATAGATCTACCACTGACATAATTAACCAATCTTCATCCCCCACCCCACCCAACCCCACTCTGCTTTGGTCACAGGTTTGATGAGTTTGCCATCAACATTTAGAGAGAGTAGTATGTATAATACAATCAGGGGTTGAGTTTGGGAAGAGGAAACTACAGGATTCACTTCATCTACTGCAGTGTGTCATTCTGAATCTTGAAGATGATTCTCTTGGTTTTAACATGGCATCTCCAAATCCTTCAGGATGTTGGAAATACTAATGGGAGAATCCCAGTAATGTGGCAAGGAGGAAAATCGTCTGACACAATTAGGAAAAGGTGATGTGCATATTCTGCCCCACACTTCACCTGGAAACACCTGAAAGTTTACCCGTAGTGTCGCTAACTTTACCTGCCTAGAAAACACCACACATCATCAGGAGTCAGGGCAAGCATGTTCTACTCAATAAAGAAACTTCCTCTATCTTACACCCTTCTTGTCCAGAATCCACAAGGCATTCGTTGTACTTTCTATACATTTCGTGACTGACACTTCATAATTTTAAGTCTGTTCCTCCTATGAGACTGCAGGGGCTCAAACACAGCATCCACACTTGCATCATTTCTTTATCATTAACACCCAGCACAACCCCTGGCCCATGGAGGATTTATAGAACTCTTTATTTGGCTCAGTCTTGTCACATTCACTAGCTACAACATGATGTTATGTAGAAGGAAGTCAAGGCCAGCTTTTCCTTCGAGAAAGATCTTTCTTCTTTTTTAGAAACAGCATCAGTACAGAATGGAGCCACCATGAATGGCAGCCAAGTGTGGTTAGTAAAGAGAATAAAGAGAAATGGGATCACCAGCCCCAGATAATTCTGTTTCAGCAGTACGTTACAGGTTATTTATTTAACAGTGACAGTGTCATCTTATTTCTAACAACATTATTATCTTTCTAAAAATTCCACAGAAGGAATGGTGGCCTTGACGCTGGATCCAAAGTTTCTGCAACTTTCAGAGGATCTAAGGGTTGGGCTGAGATCTGTCTCCGGCACAGAGGCTGACTGTGTGTGGGCGAGGCTGCTCTGCTGAACCTTTTTAAGTCATCCGTATGGAATGAATTTACTTAACAGCCGTTCTCAGGGAAACCCTGGTTGGTGAAATGTTCAAATGTCCATACTTCTGAATGGGTGCATACTATGTTCTGAGTTTTTACAAAGTAATGGTTGTTTCTTGGAGAGTGGCGTGACACTACTAGAACCATTACGACGTTCAAAAATGTTTCTTGCATTCTCTTGTAGGCCCAGATATAAGGGGTTAAGAGTTCGTGTTCCAGGAGGACAGGACCTGAGAAAGTCACTGTAGACCAGCATTGCATTGTCGCAGTCACCAGGGACAAGAAGGGAAGAAATTACAGGGGTCTTTGGAAGACAGCGAAGACTCTGTGAGAAATGCAAAGTGTTTTCCAGTCTGCATTATCAAACCCCTCTTCATTTAATTTGTGGAGCGTAATTGCTTTGCGTTGGGGGAATTAGCAAGAGAGTAGTATGCCTGGAAAAGAGGGTAAGAGTTTAGGGTGCGACCTTCGAAGCTGAGAGTTGCTGGTACCAGGCGACAATTGGAAGCCAGCAGGGCTTTTTGCAGTGTTTGTACCCTCATTGGAGATGCTAAGAAATGCTAGGAGCAGCCTTGGACTTCCCACCAGCAGGCAGACTGGGAATTCAGCTGGCTGTTAACTTTGAAACCACGAGAGAGGAGCAGCCTGGAAACCTGGGAGAAGTAGAGGCACTTAGGTGACAGGAGATGACGTTTTCTTTTCTTAAGAGTTTAAGGTAAGATTAAAAGAGATACACATTAAACATGTCTCTCCTAAGTAGAAGGTTTTTCAAGTGAGTGTTCTATGGTTACCTTTATGTTGTTATTCCTGAGATTAAAAAAGAAAGAAAGAAAGAAAGAAAGAAAGAAAGAAAGAAAGAAAGAAAGAAAGAAAGAAAGAAAGATATCTAGTCATAAAAGAAAGTAAAAAAAGGCACAGGGACACAGAAGCAAGAAGAGAGGGAGGAAGAGGACAGTCCTTGGATTAAGGACTCAGGTGACAGTTATTGTAGAGAACAGGTAGGCTGGCATTGTGTAACCCATCAACTGGAAAGGGATAGAATTGAAAAGGAGAGGCAGGATGGTGAGCGGAGGCCCCAGTGAGGACGCAGGAGCTGGACGGGACACCAGCTGTCCCCAATCCTCCCGCACTGTGGCTCAGGAGCAATTCCTCTAACCCAAGGGAGTGCCTGGTGGGGAAAAGCACACGCCTGGACCAGAGGGTCTTCTGAAGGTGGCAGTGCGCGGTGCCGGTAAGGGATTTTGCCACTTCAGGCTGTCCCCTCCCGCTGTGCCCTCCTTCCTCCCCCTCTCTGCCAGGCGTGCTCCTGAGATATTTTCCTCTCCTCCCACTCTTCCACTGAGCTCTGCAGTGTGCACTCAGCTCTTTGGAATTCTGTGGGTGATAGGGGTTTTCTCCTCCATTTCATGTGCTCAGTGATGTGAAGAGAGAAGTATGAACTCTGACACTTCCTTTTTGCGAACATTTTGACGAAAGGACAAGTGATTGTCACACGTCTTAAAACAGGCGGTACAGAGACGTGGAAGACACCTTGTTACCAGCAGCGGCCCCTTTCTCATGTTGTCCCAAAAGGCTGGTCTGTGTCCAGCAGCCCAATCTGGAGAGAATCCTATGTTGTTCAAGCCCCAGATGGGATACGCTATGAATGGTTCATTGGATAAATACCCATTCTCTCCCTCTGCTAAGCCCTAGGTCTGACTCTCTTGCACTCTAGTCATCTTTGCTATTTTTCTCTTTCTTCAAATTCCTTTGAAGTTGTGGATTATTTTTTCTCTCTTTGAAAATTCCTTCTGGCTCATGGATTTCAGAAGTGCAAGTGCTTTAAACTTTTCCCTCCTCTTTTGAATTAATATTGTGCTCCACACTTTTTTCTTTCCATTTTTGGGGACCGACTACTGTGTTGTTTTATATTACATTTTCATTTCAGAGCTGTTTGAAAATGGAACTCATGCCATGCACGTGAATATTTTGCCTCCTCTTAGCTGATTTAATCAGCATGAATACCATTATTCATGCAATTGCATGAATAATTTATTTCACTGTTGTAAAAGTTTAATAAAAGTTTTCTTGTCTTTATCAAATTCCATGTTACTCTTTGTTCATTTTATAGCAGCAACATAATCAGAATATAAAGCAGCTCATATCAAAAAGCCATGAATGGTATGGACTTCATTAACACTCTTGAGGGGATTTTTAGTGCCATTTTACTTATGATTAAATACTATTTTATACATGGAGAAAATATAATTTTCTATAGATCTAAGCATGACCAGCACTAGCCAATCTGTGCCATTTATGAATTGGGGAAATTTGGAATGACATTATTATAACAGAAATGCCCAGCCTTCTTAGGGTCATGAAACAGAACCTATAGTTTTTGTCTGTGTATGTGGATGTGTGACTTTTATCTACTGAATAAGGTCATATTAGGAACATTCATAATCCAGGATTATTATTCCTTACATAAGTAGAGTCGCTAGTAACAAACATTTTTTGTTCAGTTAATTTTTCTGTTAAAGCCCCAAATTTCTGTTAAAGCCACTTTTATCAGTAAAATTACTCTTTAGATTAAAAATATCTTATTAACATGTACTACTTTAATGCTAGAGTGGCAAATTTTTTCAGTAAGAGCCACCTACAACACTTACATAGACATTTCAGTAAAGTCACATTGTAATCCCATGGTGGATGGTAAAATTGCAAGTGTGCATTCTTTTTGTGAAATCAGGTGCTAAGTTCTTGAAAGTTAGAAATTCATTCAAGACAGGCATGAAAAATCTGAGAAGACATTAATCTGATAAAGTATGAGGCACACATGATGTAACTCCAGGAGGAAAAGGGCTGGTCACGGTGCAGGAGATGTTCACTGGCTGAGGCAGGTCCACAATCTCCTACCTTAAGTATTGGAGTCATTCTGTTATAGAACTCAGAATCTGGAGGATTTTAGAGCGGTAACATGATATACATCATATACAATATAACATCACCTGGGGGGCCTAGAACATCACCTCACAGATTTCCTCAGCCAAATTTGTCAATGTTCATTCCGTGTGGGTTAAGTCATGATTAGATGTACTATTGTTTTAGTTCAGAGCAGGTTTTATTGTCAAATGAGTTCAGAGTATGTCAAATTTTGCTGCCAACTAGCTACTTTTGCTATTTCAGATTATAGATTTGTACCTGTATATCGGCAAACCTTTAGGAGTTCCTAGCATGATCTAGTGGGTTGCTAGTGGTATGCCCATGAAACAAACGCATGATGAGGACCCTTCTCCCAAGGAGGATATGCAGCCTAGTTGGTGAGACAATTAAGTGAACCAGTATTTACATAGTACTTGCTTTAAAAAAAAAAAAAAGACATTCAGATGAAACTGAAAAGTTAGGAAAAGTTCCTAGTTACCATCTCTAATTTTAGAAGAACTATTTTTCATGAATGAACATGTAGAAATTAATCACTTGCTGAAGAATGGTACTCCTGCTGACTTCAGAAGTCAAACCATTTACATAGCAAAGGCGAAGTAAAACCTAAGAAACAGCAAGAAACAATTTCAAGATTTTGGTGGGTTTGAGCAAAAGAGAGGCTTATTTTTTGCTCATGTTACATATATATTGCTACTCATGTCTTCTTTTCTCTAAGATACAGACCGAGGGGGCCTCCCTTAGCGAGCATCTTGCTACTCTTACAATATAATACAGGGAAGAGGATTATATTATATTATATGGAGCAGCTCTCAACACTCTTGCCTAGAACTGTCATGTACCATCAGTCTTCATTTTTATTGGTCAAAGCAAGTCACATGGTAAAATCTGATTTCAGGAAACATAATCTTCCAAAGTGGATGACCCATGATGGTGCTAAGGAAAAGGAGCAAACTCTGACATGAGTAGACTCTTTTACACCTTAACTTCTTTATTCTACATGCTGTGTCCTTATTGGTCAGATCTAGTCTCCTCTGAGTTATATCAAACAAGTGGTAACTCAACTCCTTCAACTCTTGAGAAGCCTTCCCTTAACTGATGAGAAATGTTTCATAGGAAGAAAATGAAAGCTGACCATGATAGAGATTGGTGAATAAAGAGCACCAGAAGTAGGAGCTTAAGAAGACACGTTGTAAACAAAAAATAACTGGACTCTTGGCAATGGGAAGACAGTTCTATCACTATTGAATAACAGGTTAACAACAACCAATAAGAAGATCATGCAACCATTTCTGGAATAATTTTTTAAATTATTTCAATAATTTAACTAAGTGGTGGCGCACGCCTTTAATCCCAGCACTCGGGAAGCTGAGGTAGGAGGAGCGTTGTGAGTTCGAGGCCGGCCTGGGCTACAACGCGAGTGCAAGGCCGGCCTGAGCTACACAGTGCGACCCTGCCTCAAAAAACCAAGGCTGGGAGTTTGGCTCAGTGTCTTAAGCACCTGCCCTGGCAGGTGCGAGGTTGTGAGTTCAATCCCCAGTACCGCAAAAAAAAAAAAATAATAATAATAATAATTTAACTAAAAAGTAAAAGGCTTCTGTTTTCTTTAAGAAATAAGACACCCTGTTTTGTTGAATAAATGTACTGTGCTCATTCAGAAAAATTAAAGTCTGGAAATATATATATATATATATATATATATATATATATATTTGATAACCTAGAGACCTTTGCTTCTAATCTTAAGTCCATTGAATAAGGAAGATAAAATAAAACACAAGGATAGGATTGAAAACTAAACTACCTATTCATGAGATCAACACATGATAATTCAAAGTAAAAGTATTTTGTCTTTTGAATACTCAGTAAATTTTAGAAGAAATAAAACAGTTCTATAAAAGAAAATAAAACTGGTAAATATGTTGTGCTCTCTCGCCCTTCATCCCTTCCTCACTCCATCTCTCTCTGTCTCTGTCTGTGTCTTTGACTCTCTGAGGAACGCAGAGAGGTCTCTTGAAGACCCAGGTACTTCTGGTTAGGAAGCATGCATTCATGAGACCACTGTTCCCGCCTTAACAAAAAGAACAGATAAAAAAACTGTATTTTTTCATTGGATTGTTAAACACAAAAATAAAATCTAAGTAAACTTGATTCTAAAAAAAGAAAAGCACCCCTTCCTGTGAAGTAAGAAGCCCGAGTCTATGGACATGTAAGTGGAAGGAGCAAACTCGTAATAGGCAGAGGTAAGGAGAAGCTAGCCAAAAACTGCATGAACTTTAGTAGCCCCCACCTGGCTGGCATAAGGGAGGGAAATTCAAGGAGGCCTGTGAATATGATCCCTGACAGCCCAGCCCTTGTCTCGGCACACAGAGGAGCCTGCCGAGGATGGGCACAGAGGAGGAGGGCAGGGGGCCGTGTCCACGCAGATGCGTGGTGGAAGGCGGAGTAGGGGCGCTTGGGTCTGAGGACAAGGAAAGCAGGTTGAGAGAGATTTACTCCAAGGTGGATCAAAGGCCCAGCAACCAAAAGCTGCAGCTGAGCAGAGACGCGCTCTCTCCTAGCCCTCCTCCTGATCCAAGGCAGAGGTGTTCGAGCTGCCAGGGACAGAGCAGCAAAGAGGCCTCACGTGGGACACAAAACACGAGGACATCTCCAGAATTACACTGGTGCTCAGATGGACGAGTTCCAGTTCCTCTTACAAAACTTGGGGAAGCTCTGGCTCACTGACAGATCTAGTAAAATCCACACCTAGCTCAGCCTCAGCGCAGCTCCAGATTAGACTGCTTCGGCTTCCTCACCTGTGGCCTGCCACAGGCACGGGCAGTGTCTTTCCTTGAGTGAATAATACATTCCTCTTACACACAGTTTCTGGCAATGTGACACATAATCAATAGAATAAATAGTCAATAGAAGTAGATACAAATAGAAAGATCACTAAAGTGTTAGAATTAGCAAATAAAATATTTGATATACATACCTTAAGTATGTTTAAAAAAAAACTGTATGGAAAAAAAGTGGTCTCAATATCTGGGAACAGATGAGAAATCTGATTTCAAATAAAGTACCAGAAACAGAGTATCAAAGAGAAATTTAAGGATTTAAAAGCACAGTAGCACAAAATGAAGAATCATTCCGTTTTTCATACAGCACTCTAGAAAAGGTGAATAGGTCAATGAATTCAGAGACAAACTCAATGAAATTATCCAAACTAATATTAAAAGAGGAAAAACTTATCAACTGAGAAAAGCATCTGAGACCTGTGAAACAGAATCACATGGTCAAAGTTTCATCTGCTAGATTCCAAGAGGCAGAAGAGAAGGAAAATAGAACTAAAGGCACGTTTGAAAAAACCATGACCAAGAAGTGTCCAAAATCAGTTAAATATATCAACCTACAAACCCAGAGCAAAAAAATATTAGGAACAAGAAAGAGAATATGAAGTGGTGCCTCTGAAAAGCAAACATAAAGAGAAAATCTTAAAAGCAGTTACATACACACACATATACTTTCATGGAAGAAAGAGCTAAGGCAGATTTTTCGCCATCAGTGATAGAAATCAGTATAACACAATAATCTGACATCTTTAAATTGCCAAAAGAGAGTTGTTGATTTAGAATTCTGTAATTCATGAAAAGTTTGATCTAAAACTAATGGTGAAAAATACCTTAAGAGATAACATTTAATTTAGTGCTAGTATCCATATACTTCTAGAAATATTGAAACTTATACAAACATGGAAAGAAATGTTTTGGGTGAGTCAGTGAAATACCCAGTTGAAATACATTACATGGCTGAGGGATATGGTCAGTGATCAGGAATGCTGTGTTCAGATGGTACATTTCTGCAAAGTACGTGTAGCACACCAAGAGATTTGTTTCAAACGATGAACAGCACAGTGATTAAGAGGTCATGAGCTTTATCCACGTTCTGTGCTGTGATTTTTCTACTAGACCTCACCAAAAGCTCCATATCTCATCCTGATTCTCCATAAACAATTAAAGTGTCATTGGATCAACTGTAAGAATTAAACAGCGGAACTGCTTGAAATAAAGCCTGGATTAGATGAAGATCCTTTTCATTGCTCTGAAACATATTTCTTGCAAAGACAACCCAAAATTTATACATAATTGAAACAAACAAAATGTATGAAGCAAATGTATGATGAGTTATAGCACACTGAAATCATATATTAAATCATTTAATAAACATCCTGTTCCGGTACTTCATGGCTGACTGCTGACCACTCCAAACTTAGTTTTAAACAGCAATAGTCATTTATTTTGCTCACAAGTTTTCAGTTTGGCCATGACAGCCGAAGTTCATCTTTGTAGCACACAGGGTAGGTTAGAGTGTAGGGCTAGGTGATGTATTTCCAAGATAGTAAATCACGGAGCTGGTGTGCTGCAGATCAGTGCTGGCCAAAGACATACCTGAGGTGTTGGCTGGATCCTCAGTTTCTCTCACATAAGCCTCTCTGTTAAGTTGCTGAGGCTTCTTCCAGCAGGCAGATCAGTTCTGAGAGCAAAGATTCCTGTAATAGAGGACATAGACACTACCAGTCGCTGAAAATGAGGCCCAAGAAACAGAGACAGCTCTATTTCCACAGGGTTTTATTGCTCCAAACAGTCATCAAGCCCACCCACGATCAAAGGAGAGTGCATGGACTCCATCTTCTAGTGAAAGAACTGTCAAAGAAATCTGTGTCCATTCTTAACCCACCACACACCCTTTACCCCCTTTATGCCTTCATAGCCCTTGACAGTTTGCAGAACAGCTTACATATTTCTCATTTCATCTTCCTCTCTACCATTCACATAGAAAAAGCAGAAATATTTTCCCAGTTTACCTAAGAAACTGAGGTTCACACATATTACATGTCTTCTGAAGACAGAATCTGCACTGATGTTTTCCAATACCAAATCTAGATTTGTCATTATCTTCATTTTAATGTCCAAAAGATTATTTCAGCCTCAATATGTCCTAGAAATCCCACATCCCTATTTATTATTTTATAGATAAATGACCTGTCTTCCAATCCCAGAATTATGTCTCTTCAAACTTTGGTAAGAATGCCTCAACTTCTGTCCCAACAACATGTGAAGACACCCTTGGTTCACAGGACCCGGTTTGGTCTGAAAGGTGAAAGTATGGTTACAAATACACCTACGCTTCCTTGTTCTCAAATATCTTCTCTGATGCTAATCTTCACTCATTACCCCAGGTAAGGGTTATGTGTCCTGTCTCTGACTAATTCCTTGTATCATTCATTGCTCTATGACTTGCCATTTCTTGTAATGCACTTGTGTACATTTTGTCTCCAAAATTTAAGATACTAGAGGGCAGAGGTTGTGACAGTGACTCAAGTTTTGTTGTCTTTGCCAGCATGGTAATTTATACTTGGCAATTGCTTAAGAAGTATCTGTAAGAAGAAATAGATAAGGACATTCAAGACAGTACAGTTGCAAATTATTTACATAAGTATTAAAATTCCTTCATTTTATTAGTTCTAGAATAATTCTCCTAAGATTCACTAGGCTAACTGTTCTTAGTTGCCTAGAATTTAGTAAATCATAGAGCATATTGATCACTTTCAAAATGCGAAAGACTCATTCAAATTTCAGTTCAGTTTTTTAGACTAAGGTTAAATAAGCAGCCATTGAATAGAAATCCACAAAATAAAATCTAAATAAATAAAATATGTTTTTATTTTGCTTTAATAGAAACTAAAACTGGACTCCAATTACTTTGATATAGTTTGTTTTCAGTTTTAAAAATGCATGCATTGATCATGTGGAAATAATATGAGGCAAATTTTTCTGATTTTTTAACATATGCAAATTAGAACTATAGATCTTATATCTTTAAATTAATTTTTTTTCTTTTTTTCAGGAAGAATGGGTACAGGATGGCAATGTACTACCCAGCATTGCATTAGGTAAGACACCTCAAGTTACGGTTCTCGTAAACCAGCAGATGTTAGGGTGCGAGTCATCTTTCTCTCATCTAAGAGCCCCTGTGTTGTTTCCAGTCAGGCTGTGACTTGGGGACTTGTCCTCCTTCCACTTTGCACTTCTTCAAATCTCAAAAGTCATCCAGAATTAAGAAAAGAGCAAAGATCTTAAAATAAAATTTGATCTCAAAAAACTGAATGATTACATGCCTCCCTAACTATTAAGCAATAAATTCACAGCTACATAATAGCCAGAAGAGCTCTAAATTTTAAACAGTGGATTAAATTTAAAAACTACCAGTGCATAGTGTAGGTAGCATAGATGAGAGCTGTTTTACCCTTTTATCCATCTCCTTGTCTCTAGCTTTTTGCCCTGATACTCACAGCTGTATGAAACAACTAATTTTATTTTTCTCTTGTCATATCCAAGTGCAAGACAAAGACTCTCTGTTAAAATAAATTTTATATCATTCTCTATGAAGATAGTTCTTTTCTGTTGAAGTAAACATTTGATTTACTTGAATAATTTAAATCCTACAATTTCCAAAATGTAATATGTTTCATTAGCAAATTCACTTCGAATCACCTTGGTTATATAATGTCTTCATCACAGTCTTTTGAGTGACCCCATTCAGACTCAAAGCTTATGATTTCAATGATACAGTAAATAGATAAACTTCTATCGTCATAAAAATACGTCCACTGGAAATTTTCAGTCAAAATAGTGCCATACGTATACGCTCTGATGTACCCTTAATGTTTAGATATTGTGTTCAAATGTTTTTAAGGAAAACTAAAAAATGAAACCTAGATTTAAAAACATGATGACAAACCCTGTGGTTTGTTCATATTTATTTTATTTTATTTCAAGGAGAGAAAAACAAACAAAAAATACAAGAAAAACAACAAAAGAAACAAATAACAACAAAAAACCTCAAAACTAACCAAACAAGGTGGTAGGAACTTAACAAAGATTGTTATTTTGCATAGTTATCTTCAAAAGAGTTACTCAGATTACTAGATGTAAACATGCAAAATTGATCTAATCCTGTAAGTGTTAACTGTTTTGTTCTAAGAACTACTAGAATTAGTAGTACAATCATCTTAGCTATCTTAAGTGTATATATACAAATTTATATCTTTTTTTCTTTTCCCTTCCTTTTCTCCTTTTCCTTCCCTGAGCTATTTTTCCCCTTTGAACAGTTTCTTACCCTTTCACAATATTTTTTGAAGATTTTGGATCTTATTTACTCTTTCAGTTTCTTTCACTAGGGAAACAATATGGTATTTACACATGTGAGTTTGATTTATTTCACTTATGAGTATGGTCTCAAGTCATATCCATTTACCTATAAAAGCCTCAATGTGATCCCTCTTTATGGCTGAGTAGTACTTCACTGTATAAAAATATCACATCTTTTTTATCCAGCTATCCTGCTTCTGGGCATATTCCCAGAAGAATTGAAAACATCATACCACAGTGATATATGTGCACCCATGTTTATAGCAACACAAATTGTAATAGCCAAATCTTGGAAACAACCCACATGCCCATCAACTGAGGAATGGATAAAAAAAAAAAAAGAAAAAAACAGTGGTTTGGAAACAGTAGAAATACAAGGAGATGAACAGGAATAAGGCAAAGGCCTGGTGGGATGTTGGAGTTCTACTCTGCCATAAAGAAAGATAAACTTGAGTCATTCGTAGGAACGTGAATGCACCTTAAGACCGTAATACTAAGTGAATCAGATAGATAAGCTTAAATGTCATATGGTTTCTCCTATACGAGAGACCCAAATCATAAGTAAACAGTAAAATAAAAGATGGATAATTGAAAGCAGAAAGATACAGTAGCACTTTCTCAAAGAGGGCGGGGGTCGAGAGATGAAGGGAGGGGGAAGAAGTGGGAGGAAGGGGAGGAACAAAGGAAAGATGTGTTACGCACGTGTGCCAGCTCCACACGAGGAAGGTGAACATGACGTCCTGCAAACATGTACTAATAAAAAAGAAATTAAAGAGTAAAGAATAGGGTGAGCCTGCGATGTCTGATGCTCCCGGATGGTACCAGCGATCTGATTCAAGTGTGGGTCAAAGCTGGTGACTGTGATAGATCTGCCCTTTTCTCCCAGGAAAAGGCGCTCTGAAACATTCCGCCGATCGTTACAGAGGCTCTCGGTCACAAGCTGTGAGACTGGGAAGGCTGAAGGTGGAAAGAGCTTGTGCCCAGATACACTCCTCCCCTGTCACATGACTCCATCCACCATCCTCCACAGTCACCGAGCCTCAGTCATCGAGGCTGTCCCCCAAATCTATCTGCTGCCCTGTGGTGCTGGGCAGAGGGAGAGGAAGACACCCAGAGGGAGAAGAAAGGAATATGCATCACAGACAGAAACATTTCAGCCAAAATGAGCCTATAACCCAATGTTCTAAAATACACAAGGAGGACCTGGGGTTTAGCTCAGTGGCACAAGTGCCTGCCTGGCAAGTGCAAGGTCTTGAGTTCGATTCCCAGTACAAAAAAATAAATAAATAAATAAAAGACTAAAGAAATTATAATAAAATAAAATACTTGAGGAAATGCCATTCTAAGAAAGACAAGTCTCCAGAGGAAGAATTGTAGAACTGCCTGACAAACTTCTTTAGATCAAAGTTGAAAAATGAGGTCCTATTACTGTGCAAACTATTATTTTTTTGTGAAGTGTCAAGTCATAACTATTTTTCGGGTTCTGCCAGGCATACAGTGTCTTTTGCAACTACTCAACAGCACCATGACAGCCAGAAAGTAGAGATACATAATATGCAATTGAATGGACTGGCTGTGGACCAATGAAACCTTATTAATAGAAACCAGCAGTGATTCAGCTATGGGTCACAGGACATAGTTTGCAGTCTCCTGAGGTAAAGAAACACGAAATTCTGAAACAAAGTCAGACAGAAATTGTTAGGAACTAGAGATAAGAAAAAAGAAAAACAATTAAAACTCTTGAAACAAAAAATACAAACATGCAAATAAAAACAGAGTCAAAATGAGAATTGAGAAAGCTCAGTGTGGTGGCACATACCTGTAATCCCAACACTCTGGGAAGCTGAGGCAGGAGGAACAAAAATTTGAGCCCAGCCCAGCAACCTGTCTCAAAATAAAAAATAAAAAATGGACTGGAGATACAGCTTAGTACAAAGGCCTTCAGTTCACTGCTCAGCATCACACATAAACCACATACACACGGAAGGAGGGGAGGGAGGGAGGAGGAAAGGAAGGAAGGGGGAAGGGAAGAAAGAATTAATTTTTTTTTTTTAGAGAGCTGAAGATAGTTAAAATCCATCAAGATTTCGGTTGAATATTGGTAAAAGATAAAAATATTACATACATTTAGGCTTTATTAGGAAGATAACTACAGCTCAGTATGTATCTTTAAAGCAAAGAATAATAATTAAAAGAACAAGAACATGTTGCATAGCTTCCACTGCAGCAGAGCGGGACAAAGGTGTGGAGCTGATCATGGCACCCACCTGCCCACTTGAATTCCAGTGGGACCAAATCACTTCTTTGGTCAACAGAGTTGGAAGTGATCTCTGTCACTTTAGACAAAAATTTTGAATGAGTATTTGGTGTATTCACGCTTTTGATGCCTATCTTATGGAAGTCTGTGTTGGAACGGCACTTTCATCAGTTTGGGTTTCTGAGTTGTTAAATAAGCTAATTTCCAAGGCTCACACAGAATAGTGAGACATAACTCCAATCCGAAGCCACTGAAAGTTTAGGTTTTGTTATTTCAGTATCTCAAGCTTTTATGGGCTATTAGATTTGAGGCTGTCAAACTAAAAACATGAAAAGGAAAACCTAAAGATAAATAACAAGTCTTGCAAACAGAAAACAATATGACGATAAGGCTAAGCATTATCGTAAATCATACTAAAAATAAATAAATTAAACTCAACCACAAAAAAAAACTGGTCAGGGTAAATTGAAAGTAATCAAATGCTTCTTACAAACACACATAAAAGTGATACATGCACGGTGCACTTGTTCAAGCTCCCCAGAGTACGGACACTAAGACAGAATTAGAGGTGAAGCAAGTTTATTGGAGGAAATGTTTGCAAGGCCCGGGAGAGGCAGGGAGCCATGCAGGTCTGACCTCTAAGAAGGGAGAGGAGGAAGGAAGGCGCTGGAAGCAACATGGACTCTACTGCAATTCCAAGACCGTTTTTGACACTCCAGTCAGGAGTTGCCAAGTCCAAGTCTTCCGACTGGAGAGTCCCCCGCATTAGGGAAGTGCGCCCCAACGCGTCCTCTCGATGCGCATGCTCCGTAGTTGTCTGGCAGCGGCTGGGGCGGGGTGGGGGTGGGGGGAAGCGTGGCCTCGCAGGGCACAGAGGTGGCCCATGAGGACAGCGCTGAGCACCGGCTCCCCAGTGCGCCCTGGACAGGAGATCTGGGGCATGCACTTTCACAGTGACTGAAAGCGGAGTTATACATAAACAGACAGAAACTTTCTGTCAGGCAAAACCTAAATTTAAGAAAGTAATGTGACAACATTAGTAGCAGATGAAGTAGTTATAAGCAAAAGGCATTTAAAGGAATAAAGAGAGAAACTAAATAATATAGGAAGCGGTCTTGGCTTTGTACTGTGTGTCGTTTTAGCTAAAGCGGAACACTGCTTCCCGGAATTTCCTTCCTTGTAGGTTTCCAGATTAGGGTTGGCCTCAGCAGGAATTTGCATGAAATCGGGAAGGCGGAAGTGAAGAGCCAGCCGTTGTTGAGCTCTGCAGCTCAGCTGTCGCAGCACCTGGGGCAGCAGCTGGTTTCAGGGCGCCTCTGACCCTCACCGGCCTTCCCTCTCTGACCCGCTGGCCGCCCGTGCACCTCTCTGCAGAGGACAGCAGCTCCTCTAGCAGGTAACCGTCGAAGGTGGGCCCTGAAGGCAGCGAGACAGACGTGGGTTCCACAGTGTCCTCTGGCTTCTGTCTTGTCCGAGGAGGAGCTTCTGGTTTTCCTTTGCTTCCTCCAGTTCATATCCATTTGCCTTCCTGATTGTGGGGGCTGTGGCCTTTGACTCAGGAACCTGTGGCCTACAGGCCCAGAACCACACAAGAGCCCAGTCAGGCAGTTTCACCAGAGGCCACAGTTGCATATGATGCAACCCCGGTGATAAATCTCTGCTTCAAAATGACTCATGGTGGCTCTGATTCTCTGAGGCGTTTTCAGAGACAATCTGACAATTATTAAAAATAACAAGGACTCATCAAGTCACATCCACAATCTAATGGCCTATCAAGTTTCTTTATTAGAAACTGAGGGATCAAGCAGATTTTTAAAAATTACTACATATGTAAAAGACATCATTAGTAAATATTTAGCATATACTACCATGTTAATTACATATATAAACAATATATATTAAAGTCAGGAAATAGAAAAACAAATTTTCAGTATACAGGGAACAATACTGTCCATAGAATACGTTTCAATAAACTATAAAGAAATTATACAAAGCATGTTCTTCGATAACAATTATAAGTTACCAATACACATATAGTAAAATATATGTATGTGAATAGCAACTAAGAACTCCTAAACAATCTTTAAATCAAAGAAAACACAAGGGAGATTACAGAATATTTAGAATCAGTTTTCTACATGTACAGCCAATCTTTCAGTCTCTGTAAGAGACTGATTCTCGGGCCCACATAGATACCAAAATCCTCAAACACTAAAATTCCCCATATAATATTTCCCACACACATCCTCATGAATACTGCCTTTTAAAAGACTGCTTTTGGTTGCTGGTGATTGAAACCAGGGCCTTGCACAGACAAGTGCTGGACTATGGAGTTATAACCCCAAACTTCCCGTGTGCTTAAATCACCTCTAGATTACTTATAATACCTAGTGCAATGTAAATGCTGCATAAATAGTTGTTATACTTATTGTTTCAGGAATACTGACAAGAAAAGATTACTGTATATGTTCAGTACAGACACAACTTTTAAAATATTTTTGATTTATAACTGATGACTGTAGGTATGGAACTTGCGGAAACATAGGGTCATGTGTATACATAAGACTGTATGTGATTAAGATTAAATAAATTTAGAGGTAAACTGTAGACATAAGTACATGCACTAAAACAAAACAAAATCAGAAGTAATTTCTAAATATTCAGTGTGTTCAAACCAAAAAAATTTAAAAAAAGAACTATAATGTATACTTTGAAAAAATAGAAGAAAGGAAATGAAAATAAGAGGAAAAAAAGTAAAGTCAAAAACATAAGAATGGATTGAGGTAGCTACCTCTACTGTACCCAAACATAAGTTTCGAGTCTATTAAATACCTAGAATTGAAAACTAAACTTTTAGAATTTAAAAAAAAAAAAAACTTGCTTATGAGTTAAAGCTAAGGAGAAATTTCTAAGTGAGACTAGTAAGGGACCAAAACCCTTAAAAGAAGATCAATAAACCTTACTGTACTAAAATTAAAACCTTATTTATATCCAGAACACCATGAACAAAATGAAAAGCACAGTACAGGCTAGAGTGGGACATTTGCCCTAGTGCTGAATTATTTGACAAAGACAGTTTTTCCAGGCCAATGGTAAAGAATTCTTTAAATTAACTGAGGAATGGTAGTACTAGAAACACAGGGAGTCTAAATTAATAGCGCTGTTGCGTTCCCATTTCTAGTACCATATGGTTAAAATAAGCTGAAGGGAAAAACAGCATATGGTTAATTTCTTTCCCTAGAAATTTCAATTTAGTGGTGACATACTTGGAAGCAGTTTGACATGGAGAGTTAGTATTTGAAGAAGCCCAAGAGAAGTTGTTCTATTAAATTCCATTGACAATAAAAGTGCAAAGGGGATCTCATCAGGTGCCCCCCACTGTCACTGTAGGAATAACATGGTGTCGGGAGAACTAGGGCATAGAGAAGAGGGAATCCTCCAGTGTGGAGTGATTTCTAACAACCAGTGACATTTACGAAGGGAGAGAAAAGTGAAATGAGGCTTCAAAAAATTCCTAAATTTCCACTGTTCAATTACAATCTGAGTCCCATGGAGGAGGGACTATAGTTAAAGTGACTAGAAGAACAAAGATGTTCTAACAGTTCTAAACTAGCTTTATTTGTCCCCTCCCCTACATAAATAGAGGATTTGTATGCTTTTCATGCCAATACAGGGTTTCCAATTAGGGCACAAACAGGTAAATTGTTTTCTGCATGTATGTGTATGTGTGTCATCTTTCATCAGACGTTCATCTGACTGTATCTCTGGACAGTGTTGTAACCCAGAAACTAAGCCAGTTTGGGAAACCAAATGGACATCTTGGATCCTACTTCTTGTCCTTGTGTATTAAGACTTGATCAAGTTATTGTACTTGGCAAATCTTAATTTTTCTATGAAATAGAAAATATAATACTAACCAGAAAATAAGTTACAAGAATTAATGATTACATAAATATACAAAGTATGTGTCACAAAATAAATAATCATCTCAACTGGGTAGGGTAAATTAATAAAATACCATCAGTACTTTAGTAATCTCACAGGCTTTTGAAATGTTTTTGGAAAGAACTGAAATGTGTCCACATACAATTAGATGTTTAATCTCTTAAAAGAAAATTCCTTGAAGTATGATTAACTATTTTGTTCACATTATACTTATAGTTTATGCTCGTCATCACTAAAATTTGTTGAAGATATAAAGTTGGTTTAAATGTTGTTGATAGGAATTTTATCTAAGCACATCCACATCTATCAGTAAGAACATATAACTGTACTTCACAAAGATACTCTAAGTTTTATGAAATATTGAACATATTCTTGATTGAAAACCTGGAATCCATAGGATAAAGGATTCTTAATTTTCTGAAGATATAATCTAAGATTCACACAAGATAGATGAGAATATAAGACCTTCATGAAAAGATTCAAAGACTTTGTTTTAGAAAAACTCACTTCTTTTATTAATTTATTCATTCATTCCCTTCATTTCAATCAAGAAAAAGTTGTCTAGAACCAATCAGATTTAATTACTCCTATAGCTTGTCACTAACAAGTAGCTCACAAGCCGGGAGTTTTCTCTTCCATATCTTTCCATTACCCAACTGCTTTCTTCTATTTAAGTCTCTTTGAATTACAAATTTCGCCACTAAATTGAACTTCTATACAAAACAAGTAAACTTGAGATGCCAGTCCCTGAGTTAGCTCTCCGGCACCATTAAGCCTGAACAAAGAAACAAACAAAAAAACTCGGAAATTGCTGTTGGTATTTTTTAATCTAATCATACCACGCTCTGAATCTCCTTCATAGACATGTACTTTCTTGAGTATATTAAAAAGTTTCATAACTACCAAAATAACTCACAAACATATATCCTGGGCATCTGTGTTGTTTGCATTAATAACAATAATTCTTTTTAAAAAGAAAATGTTAACGTGTTCAACATAAGATAAACAATGCTGACACATGAAATCTACTAGCTGCTTTTGTGATAAGTAATAACGTCATAGTTGTATTTAATTATATGTCGAAAGTAATAGTAATTGTGAAAAAATGAAATGGTCAGTAGGTAGACCTAAGGACCACAGTGCAAAAGGCCTCTGAGTCAGCAAGAACAGTCAAAGAATTCAGTCAGAGAGGGAAGAAGAGATGATTGTGAACACCTGGAGACAGGCATGAAGGTGCTGAGGAGGGAAATAGAATGAAAAAAGTAGAAATGTGCAACACCACAACACCTGAATTTAAGTGAAATCAAAATGTTCAAAAGTAGTAAAAATAATCACAAATTTTAAATGGCCACCAAATAGGAAAAAAAGTCTCACCTATAAGTTTTGATATAATTCACCAGCAAAAGCCTTTTTTTTTTTTTTTTTGCAGCACTGGAGATTGAACTCACAACCTCATGCCTGCCAGACAGGCACTTAAGCCACTGAGCCAAACTCCCAGCCCTAGTTTTTTGAGACAGGGTCACACTATGTAGCACAGACTGGCCTTGTGCTCTCGTTGTAGCCCAAACCGGCCTTGAACTCACAATGCTCCTCCTACCTCAGCCTCCCAAGTGCTGGGATTAAAGATGTGCGCCACCACGCCTGAAAAGCCTTGTTTTTATCAATTTGCCATTAAGCACTGGCTGCCACTAAATATATGATATTGAGAGACTAAAGTCTTTGTTGGGTAGACTGTCTGGCTACATAAAATTTTTGTATTCTGTAAAATGATGGAGTTAAAACCATCTGTTGGCTATTTGGAATAATAACATAGTAATAACATATCAACTTCCCGCATGGCTAAACTATCACCTTGCCTAGACCTTCCTTGGTGTAAAGTCAATTGTAAAGCATTGGGATTGGGCCAAGACCCCTGATGTAAGCAAACAGGCCCACACCAGCCACAAAGCAACACCAGCAACTGTTTTCCAATATAATTAATTTCTTTTTACTCCTCTACTGGACCCTATATCTCACTTTTCTCTCTTCATATCTCTAATAATAATGACCAGCTGGCTGGGGCTGCCTGGGAACCTCCATGCAGAGAGGCCAACATGTTACTATGTTTTGTCTTTTAAGGGAGACAAGGTAAATAACATCCTTGCAGCTGTGAGAACATCTCAGGGGGATGGGGGGCTAAATCATGGCTGAATATGGTCTTGTGCTTTGCAGGCTTTTAGCTAGGCTACCACAATGGAGCATTTAGAATAATTAGACCCCCTATAGTACGTTAGACCTCCCTAAATCAAGATTGATATTTTAAAGCAATTGTTAAGATTTTTTCCCATAGGTAAATGGGGAAACTTGATTCAACTAATTGAAAACCAATCAGTAATCTATTAGTAGCCAAAACACGCTTCAAGGTCTTTAACTAAGTATAAACTTTCTGCCTATGCTGACGAATCATGTAACCGTAGAAACCACGTAACCATAGAAAACACCTGTTGATCTTATTCTTGTTATCTAAACTTTCAACCCTTGCCAAAAAGAAAGTACAAATTATTTTGTTAGAGCTTGCAAAAGTAGTAGTAGTAGCGGTAGTAGTAGTAAAAGCAATAAACGAAGCAGATTCACGCAGTCTCTGACCTGTTTGTGTGCCTGTTCTCCACGCACCAACGCTCAGCTCACCTTCGGGGACTGTGAACCTAGCCCAGCTGGACCGCGGCAGTTAGTAGAGGTAAAGTTGTTGCATTTAGTAGACATTTACCTGAGGTCAATAGTAGATCAGTATTTTATTTGTCTTAGTGTTCGTACTGTAATTATAAATGTCTTCCCTATGGTTCAGGGTGGTACATTATTTGTCCATAAGGTCTATCAATATTTAGTTTGTCTTTGATGCTATAATCAATCCTGATTTTATTACTATAGCCAAGGTAACATAGTTGTTGCTACTAATTGAATTTCTCAGGATGCCAATACCTGAATTGCCCTGGGGTCATTAATGATACTGTGGTCCATTCCTGGAGAACAGAGTACTGAGCTAAAGATGCCGCAGCCTCCATCCCAATTAAATGCAGGTGGTTGGATCCTTGGAGATAGGCAAAGGCCAATAGTTATCCATCCCCAGAGGACATGACTGAAAAGTAGACATTAACTAAAGAGATCTCCATACTAGAAACAAAGCTTTGCACTGCAATTAACCTGCAAGCTTCAACACACACACACACACACACACCAAAGAAAAAATAGAAACACAAGAAAACAAGTCCACAAATTGTGTCCCCAAATTTCCAGTTCCCCCAAAGATGATCCTTGGGCAAGAAAGGGGAGAAAACCAAAATCAACACAACTGCATTACTCAGAATGATGGATAATAACAAAACAGATCATAAGGCATTTGACAAGCTTACAGAAGATATAAATAAACAAATAATAGGTCAAATAAACAAAATGACAATTGAATCTAAAGAAGACATTACGAAAAAGCCAGGAGGCAGTTTTTGCATAAAATGATGCAAAAACATGAACAAACAGAATAGAAAAGAATTAGAGTCCATATGAAGAGTCCAAATAGACATTTGGGTGATTAAAATTTTACTTACTCTATGGACAGCAGAGGTGACCAATGTGAGGACAGAATGTCAGAACTGGAAGGTAGAGCTGTTGTTAGTGACCAATTAATGAAAGATACCTTAAAGACAACAAAAGAACATGAAAAATGAATCTAACATCTCCTAGACTCAAGTAAGACTAATCTAAGATTAAATGAAATTAATGAGAAATCAGAAGAAAGCAAAAATGGTATTAAAAAAACCTGTTTACTAAAATAATAGCAGAAAATGTTTCAAATAAAGGAAAATAAGTGGAAAGATAAGTGAGGCATATAGAAACCCAAATAGCCATAATTAGAAAAAAATTTATCTGCATCATAGCCAAAATCTCATAAGTCTCACTCAAGAGCAAAATCTTAAAAGCAGTTAGAGAAAAGTGACAAGTTATTACAAAGGCAAACCCACTAGAATCACAGCAGACTTTTCAAAACAAAATTTTAAGAAAAGGAGGAAATTGGGGTGAAGTGTTTCAAGTCCTAAAAGAAAACATTCAAACCTGGACTGACATGTCCTGCAAAACTATCCTTCAAAATTGATGGAAAAATAAGATATTTCCATGAAAAAGAGCACTTGAAGAAACTCATGACCACCAAGCCAGCAATCCAAAAAATTCTCAAGAATATCCTAAAAAGAGACAATAACATAAGGTCTAATAGAATGAATGTAGCAGGTAGGATGAGCATTTAGTTAGAAGGAAAAAATAAAAGGAAATCAGCAACAGGAAAATAGGCAACGGCAGGAATAAGTCAATAACTATTGGTACTAACTCCCAATGTGAATGGTCTCAATTCCTCAATCAAAAGACACCGACTGGCAGAATGGATCAAGAAACAAAATCCAATGAAATGCTACATACAAGAAGCACATTTGATCCCAAAAGAAACTCATAGACTAAAAATCAAAGGACAGAGAATATTCCATGCACCAAGAACCCAATTAAAGCTCTCCTATATTCATACAAAATGAACTTCAATTCAAAACTGTACTTCAAATCAAAAAAGGCAAAGAAGGTCATACATATTGATTAAAGGAACAGTCCAGGAGGAAGAGATAACAAGCATCAACATATGCGCACTAAACAATGCTACACCCAACTTTATAAAAAATACTACTGGACATAAAAGATCAGATAAACATAAATACAATTCTAGTAGGGAACCTCCACACCTCCCTATCACAAATAGATCCTCTAGTCAAAAAATCAATAAAGAAATATCAGAGTTGAACAAAACCTTTGAACAAATACATCTCATATCTACAGTGTGTTCCACCCGACAACAGAATGCACATTCTCTCTGCAGCACGGGGAACCTACCTAAAATAGGCCATTTATATGCTACTAAGCTTAAATAGATATAACAGAATTGAAATCATACCATACATATTATCAGATCATGGCACAATGAAACTAGAAATAAAACTAGCTCAAAAAATATAGAAATTATGCAAAAGCATGGAAACTAAAACTACACCCTTAAGCAAATAACAAGTTACAGAAGAAAATAAAAATAAAAAATAAAACAGTTTTGAAATAGCAATGCAACTGCAAGATACCAGAATTTATTAGACACAGTGAAAATGATCCTGAGGGAAGTGTATAACTGTGAATGCCCAGATTGCAAAAACATAGCAAGCCAAAATAAATAACCTAATGGTGCACCTCAAGGTCCTAGAACAGCAAGAACAATCTAGACCCAAACCTAGTACAAGGAAGGAAATTACAAAGATCACAGCAGAAATCAATGAAATTGAAACAAAAAAATCAATGAATTGAAGAATTGGCTCTTCAAAAGAATAAACAAAATAGACAATTCTTGGACAGTCTAACCAAAAAGAAAAAAAAAAGAGAAAGACCCAAGTCAAAGCAATTAGAAATGAAAAAGGTGAAATCACAATAGACACTGCTGAAATAAAAAAGGCTATTAACAATTATTCTGTAAACCCACACGCCGATAAATTAAAGAACTTAAAAAGAAATAGAAAAAAATAGAAATGGATAGAAAAAAAAAGAAATGGATAGATTCCCAGGTACATAAGAATTACCAAAACTGAACCAAAAACATTTAAGAGTCCTGAATAATCCAATAATAGGCAATGAAACTGAAGTTGTAATGATAAAGAAAAACCTACCAACTAAGAAAAACCCAGGTTCAGATAGATTCACTGCTGAGGAAAGTGGTTTATGACAAACTTAGCACCAACACCATATTAAGTGGGGAAAAGTTGAAAGCTTTCTTTCTAAAATCAAGAACAAGACAAGGATATCCACCATCACCTCTCCTGTTTAACATAGTACTAAACATAGTGCTAAAATATAGCAAAAACAATTAGGCAAGAAAAAGATGTAAAAGAGATGAATGTAAGAAAGAGTCAAATTACCATTATTTGCAGATTACACGATCTTCTACAAACAAGACCCACCAAAAACCCACCAAATAAATCCTGGAATTAATAACCAAAATTAGCAATACAACAAGATATAAAATAAATACATAAAATCAACAGTGCTCCTATATACCAAACAATGAACCCACTGAGAAAAATATTAGGATAAAATACCATTCACAATATCATCAAGAAAAGTTAAACACTTATGAATTAATCAAACTATGGAAGTGAAAGATGTCTACAATGAAAACTATAGTACTGTGAAAAAAGAAATCAAAGACAACATCAAAAATTGAAAAGATATTCCCTGTTCAGGATAGGTAGAACCAAGATAGTCAAAATGACCATACTTCCAAACTAGATACACAGATTTAATGCAACCCCCATCCAAATTCCAATAGGATTCTTCACAGAACTGGAGAAAACAACCCTAAAGTTCATACAGATCCAGAGGAGACCCCGAATAGCAAGAGCAATCTAGGTAACTAGAGCAAAGGGGACAGCATCACAATCCTGAATTTGAAGTTTTCCACAGTGATAAATACAGCATGGTATTGGAAAACAAAACAAAACAGACAGACAGACAGACACAAGGATTTGTAGAACGGAATAGAGGATATAGGAACAACCTAAAGTACATTCAGCTTTTGATCTTTGACAAAAGGGCTAAAAACATATATGGGAGGAAATATAGCCTTTTCAATAAATGGTGCTGGCTGTTCACATGCAGAAGATTGGATCTAGACTCATAGCTTTCATCATGTACTAATGTAAAATCAAGATGGACCAAAGAAGTAAATGTTAAAAGAGAAACAGCCTGCTAGAAAATAAAAGGCAAAACTCTTTAAACCATAGGAATAGGCCCTTCAGGATTTCCTGAACAAAACCTGAGTTGCACAGTAAATAGTACTGAGAGGAAGGCAGAGAGGAAAGAAAGGGGATGAAACAAGGAATTAAGATGTGTTATGCACATGTACCGATTCCACACAAAGAGTATAATCATTATATAATGCAACCGTGTACTAATAAAACTGTATCTGTATTTGGTCATGTTGAAGTCCCATGTACAAGAGGGTAGCAGTTACCCTGACTTCTAATGGCACAGGTTATTTTTGCCTATTTTTGTACTTTATATAAATGGGATCAGATAATACATTTTTCTGTGTGTTTGGTTGTTTTTACTCAACAGTTTTGTGAGATCCTTGCATATTGTCATAAGTTTAGTAGATCTTCTGTTTTCATTGCTGTTTCACATGTCATTGTGTGAATGTATATCAATTTCTTTCATTGTTTTAGTGTTAGAGGTATTGGATAGTTTCCATTTGGGGGTTACCATGATAGCACTGTTACAAACATTCTAATGCATGTATTTGGTGACTATACATAAACACTTCTGTTGAGTATTTACCTAGCAAAGGAATTGATGAGTCATAGAAAAACACATATATATATGAAATATTTTATTACCATTAGTTTTGAAGCTACTATAAAATCACAATGAAGTACACAAAACTATCAAACAAACAAGGTTTCCTGGGAAATAGTGTGCTCACATTTCAACATAATGCATACTCACTTTATTTGCTATGTACCTCCTTGTACTCTTAGTACTTTATAAGTATTTATTTTAATCCCCCTTTGTTCATCCAAAGAAATGAGTAGTATAGTGAATGGTAGAACCCGAGTTTGAGTCCAATCAGCCTGACACTTAAGTCTAACACGGACTTTTCTAGATTTTTCTGGTAGACATTAGTAAACAGGTAATAAATAACAGTGTGTTTATTGCCTTGGAAGTTAGAACAATGGTTTCTAGTGTGCCCTTCATTATTACACTCCTAAATATGGTATTTCTCAATCATAGGACCTCTCCCATATTTTTTCTTTGGATCCCATATATTGGCTCATTTTTTCCCTTTTCTGCAGAATCTGTCTGAGATCCTGAAGAAGTTATCTCTTCTCTCTGCTCAGTAAGAAATAAAATGATCTCACAGTTTCACCTTGATTTCCCACAGCCACTGGAAATTTCTATGCCAGGCAGATTGGGTGACACACATGTGCCTCCTTCTCAAGATAACATTTCTCTCTTCCCCACCCACAGCCTTTTCCCTTCTCAGGGAGTAAGTAGATAAATATAGTCTTGCAGTATTTATGATTCTTCAATTCATATCAAAAATTTATTTAGTGCTTACTACAGCCCAGAAACTGCCAGGCATTATAGTAAATATAAAATGAAATGGGAAGATTCAGTGATCTTAAGAAGTATAAAGTTCTAGTAGGAGAAATGAGTAGGGTCACACTTTGGAGTGTGATTTAAAGGATTTAACACCTCTCAAAGTGTAAGCATTGTGCAATCAGAACAAGTATCATGGACAGACAGCGGCAGGGAGTCACCGTGTGGAGGCCCTGAGGACCAGTCCTGCATATCTGGGGAAGAAACCAGATAGAAGGCTGCAGCCAGAGCGTGGAGCACTTCAAATGACGCACGATGTGCCTCGACTTTCTTCTCAAGACCTCACAGAGCCACAGAGCAGCGCTGAGCATGGTTGTGATACAACAGAGCTATGTTTGGGCCTTGTTTCATGGCCTTTAACCCACTGGCAGCCCAAAGCCACAGAATAAAGAGATTGTTTTCTTATTCTTGCAACTTTATTTCCCAACAACCTTTGACCCAAGCACTGTCTTAGAATTTTATCGCTTCTGACAGTTTTTTCAGAAATCCACGAAGCCCATGTCTCATTAGCCGTGTCAGGACATTTGGAATATTGTGGAGTTTTCATCCCCCAAAAAAGCAGATAGCCAGCTGAGCTTTGGACTCCAGTGTGCCAACAACTGCAATAAAAAGCAAGCTCACGAGGGGAGGCACAATCTGACTGGAATTTCCCTCTGCCAGCTGGCCACTCTGACACTTGTGCTTCTTTTCATAATGTTTCCCACTTTGGGGACTGCTGAGAAAGCCAAAGAAGAAAAGGTTAAGCCGAGGCCTGGGCAGAGCCCAGTGTAGTGAAACAAACGGAAGGGTGTGGGGAGACGTCTCGGGGAGAAGCAGCTTCTGCGCTGAGCTCCATAATTGTGCTCCCTTTAGCACTATCGTGCTTCTTTCCACTTGTCCTCTAGGGAAACAATCTACTGTATGAATTTCTCTCGTATGAACTGAACACTATTTCATCCACCAAGGACTAGTTGTCTATGTTTAACAACTTGGCTCACAAAACTGGGTTGAAACATCTCTGAACTCACTTTTTGCAGACAGGATAACTTGGTGGGGAGTGTCAGGCTGTGCCCGTGTGACTTCTGACTCCACCATACACTCGCTGTGAGGTCTTAGGAGAATTTCTTATGATTTTTCTCATCTGTATAATGAAGATAATGTGAACTACAGTTAGATACAGTGACATGCGCCTGTAATCCCAGCCACCTGGGAGGCTGAGGAAAGAGAATCATGAGTTTGAGGCCAGCCTGGGCAATATAGGGCAATAAAATCATTGATGTTAACCACCTCATTTGAACTACTGAGAGTTAAATGAGTTACAACTCAGATGGAAAAGAATCTGACATATACTATGTACACAAAAATGTAAGTTATTTCCATTAATATTATTGTTGCTGTTTTTACTACACTGTATTTTCATGTTTATTTCTTGCCAAGAAATAATAGATACTCTTCTGTTAATGAAGCGTACCTATCAGTGAGCCACTAACTCTTTAAGATATGTATTTCTTCCAAGCATACATCACTAAAAAAGAAATTCTAAACGTTTTAGAAATGCAATAGAAAGTGAGAGACTCCTTCGTATTTTTTCTCGAAGATAAGAGGTCACCGTTAAACCCTTCTTCAAATTTTCTGGAAAAGCTAGGCTACTCTGAAAATAAAACTTACACTTAGAATGAAACTATTCAATCAATCTCATTGGTTATTCCTAAAACATTGGTGATACTGTCATAGTCAGCTGGATAACCCTTTGTCCAAAAGTCTTGAAGGTGTACCTGTGAAGGTTTGCTCTACACACAGGACAATCTCCAAGAGAGCAGCACTGGTGAGGTGGGACTTCACAAATAGTTACCAACACCTGCTAGAAAAGGAAGAAAGCTCAAGATGAAGAAAGGGGAAAAACTTGTCTATCCAGAAATCATATGACTGGGATTACACCATTATTTTTGGAGTGATTTTCTGTTTAATTATGGTACAGTATGTTTGCTTTTTGCATTATGTTGGCTATCTGTAAGATGAGAGTGATATAAAATTTTCTTACAATAGCCCCAAGATATTGAAAGAAATTAATAAAATAAAATAAAAATTAACAAAATAAAATTGTGAAATACTGTTAGTTGTGCAAAGCAGTCTAAGGTTGATACTGGAGAACATATGCACAACCCCTGATGGAAGCCCTGTTAGTTTGGCCAAATAATTTTTTTATTTTATAAAGAAGTAGGTCAACAGAGCACCGAGCTTGGGGAAAAAAAACTAACGTGTGTGATGATCAAATTCTTTGAAATATTCATTCTCATTATTGATTGCTTAACTGAGTAATATAGATACCAAATTCCAAAAGTACCCTCCAGAATTCAAGAGATTAGGTATGTCTGAGAGATACATAGGTTTTATTTTAAAGGGAAACTTGGATAGTGGTCCTTATGAAACTTTTCTCAAATTTACATCCAACTTTCCTTAAAATTAAAGATAAAGATAAAGCCTAAGAACGAGAATTTTAGAGGGATCTCCAGGAATGTCAAACAGTTGGACAGAGAGAAGAATCCTGCAAACAGAGGATGCTGGGATTGAGAATCATGAACTGCAACTTTGTAGATGGACAGAAAATCAGAAATTGAGGATTAGGGAAAAGATTCCATCATATGCAATAGAATTTGCAATTAGAACATATGATATTAATTGATCCAAGAGCTTACATATTAGCTTAAGAGCAACCCCAGTGGAAAATTCATGGTGCTAAGATATATTAACATACAACCTTTACAGAGAAGATATATGGTTATTTATTTAAGTATGAATGGAAAGGAAAATATCAACACACAATAAACTGAAAACAGTTAAGCAGAAGAGGAAAGGAACACAATTTTTAACTCCTGCATTAAAACCTTATCTTAAAATTGCTTTAACTATTTTATAATAATGTTTGCCATCTTTGATAGGACATAAGAAAATATTTGCTTTATGAAATAGAAGCAGAAATTTCTGAGGAGATTAAAAGAAATGAAAAAAGAGATAAGGTTAAAAGACATGAATCATTAAAACGACACACAAGTAATCTAAAAATGCAATTGTAACTCAGAAATTCTACTTGTAGACATATAAGACTCTTGTATATGAGTACCAGGAGTTACATATGGAAGTGTTTAAGATGTAGAAATTTGTATTAGCAAAAAAAGTTAACAACCATAATATTTATCATAAAATAATAAGTATTTTAATTCATAAAATATGCAATAGATGAATTAGCTCCAAAACAGAATAAGTACAAGAATTTGCACTGTGAAAAATCAAACTGACTATGCCAGAGAGCAGAGGGAAATGATGATAGGATGAAAATCCTAAGAAAGAAGATAATAGTTACAGACAATAGAGAATCAAAACTCAATCCAAGAATTACAGGTAGTCTCGATTTAAAAACACAAAAAAACTGAGGTGGACGTGATAATGAAAGATGCCTCAGATGGAAAAAAAACCCAAAACTTTACATGCATTACACCATGTAAGAACTTACCAAAAGTGACCATCATACTCAAAACAAAAATTAATGGGAAGAAGGTATAAAGCCACATTGAGTTATATACTAGAAAAAAACATAATTCAATAGTTAAGAAAGTTTAACTTAAATATCCAGGATGAAAAAGCATTCATTATTTTTAATAAAATTGAACCACATGCCAGTCCCCACGAACGAAAGTATAGACAGTAATGCATGTTTCTTAAAAATTGTAAGGGTAAACGTTGCAACAATTGTGTTCCCAGAGAAGTTGACCTTCAGATATGAAAGAGACAGAACAGATAATCTCAGTTTGTAAGAACTTAGAAAATAAACTGCCCTTATGTGCGCTTTGAAAATGGTAAAGTTGTACTGTTATTGACCCCAAGATGAATCTTAAGAAAGACTCAAGCAGAAGGGGTCATCCAAACCTGGTAAAGGGTTAAATCTCAAAAACTATTGATAATAAGTTACAAAACAGAAGGTGAACATATAGAATAAATATTCATTTAAGGACAACTGTCTGAATGTAAAATTATAGCTGATATTAAGGAAAACAGAAAAACCAAGGGAAGACAAAGCAGAAAAAAAATCTGAGATAACATCTTCTTTTTGTATGAAAAGAGCCAAAACCTTTTCTTTGGTAATCTTATTAGAAAATACAAATTAAAGCACATTCCTGAAAAGCCTAAAGGCATCCTTTAAAATAATTAAAAGCCAAATTATTATCTTCTAAAATACTTTAAAGTAGAAAAGATCATAAGTAATATACAGTAGTACCAAACATGAGAACTATCACAACCCAAGATAAATGAGTAGATATATATTACTTATAATTAGTGTGAATAATTAAAATTCTCCTATGAGAAGGCAAAAATAACTTGTGTCCAATTTTAAAATACTAGGCTTAGCCAGGCGTGGTGGCGCACGCCTTTAATCCCAGCACTCAGGAGGCTGAGGTAGGCGGAGCGTCGTGGGTTCGAGGCCGGCTTGGGCTACAACGTGAGCACAAGGCCGGCCTGAGCTACATAGTGCGACCCTGCCTCAAAAAAACCTGGGCGGGGAGTTTGGCTCAGTGCCTTAAGCGCCTGCCCTGGCAGGCACGAGGTTGTGAGTTCAATCCCCAGTGCTGCAAAAAAATAAAAAATAAAATAAAATACTAGGCTTTCTCTTTCCTCCACTTTTGTTTTGTCCTTGGCGACAGCCATTTGGGAAAGGCTGGCCACATTTCAGATGGGTCCTGCCCTTCAGTTTGTTGTCCCACATGCCTATCATCTCTGGAAACACAATCATAGACATGTCCAGTAGTGTGTTTCCTAGGCATTTCTCAATCTAATTAACTTGGTAATTAAGATTAACCATCTGTTGTGGTTGATACTTGTGTCAACTTGAGAAGTTTAGAAGTTTAACTAAGTGACACAGCAGGGAACCAGGATCCTTACTTTGTAAATATCCTCATCCTGTGCAAGAGGGCAGAGACATGGTGAGAATGCTACAACTGCCCTGAGGGTGAAGGTAGCCTGCTTATAATATAAGGGAGGAGAAGAATCTTGTTCTCCCCACTTTTGCTCTGGCTGCTTTTGCTGACTGCTGCCTTGAAGTGTTGCCCCAGTGCCATGCCACTCTGCCTTGGAGCCAGCTGATTATGGACTGAAACCTCCACAAACTGTAAACTAAATAAACCTTTCCTTCCTTCATTTTAGGTGTCAGGTATTTTGTCCCAGCAATGAGAGAAAAGTAACCAAAACAGAATTTGGAACCAGGAGTGCAGCCATTGCTGTGACTATACCTGACCATGTGGTTCCACAACCTTTGGGAATGGCTTGTGGGAAGAGTTTGGAAAGGTTTGGAGATGTCACCTGAAAGCACAGTGCTGGAATGTTTTAGGCTGTTCTGTATGGGAGATTCCAGGCAGAACTCAGAAGACCAGAAGGCTGATAGAAATCATGCTGGTAAAGACTAGGTTTGGGAGGTTTCTGCTGGAAAAAACTGCATTGGGTGGTGGACTCCAATGATGTGTGTTATGGCTTGGCAAAAAGTTTGTGTGTATTTTGCTCCTGTCCAGAGACTTTGCCTGAGACTAAGATGGAGGGTGGTGGTCTAATTAATCTGGCAGAAGAAATTTCAAGGCAGTTGAATGTTGAGATTGTGGCACGGCTATTGTTGGGGGGTTTTAGCCAGATTTATGTTGTGAATCAAGCAAAGAGCCCAATAGGATGATTTAAAATGTGAGTTTGGCCAGAAGACAAGCTCCGGTAAAGCTGTAGACTACAAAGATAGAGCTGAGGAAATCTCAATTGCTGAGAAGGAACAGGAGAATAGAAAAGATAGCCTGAAGGCATCATGAAAAGCAGCAAGTCTTGAACATTTGTAGCCTCAAAACTGCAAAAGTGAAAGCTGAGGGGAAAGCCACAGAGCACCATGTTCCAGAATGACTGGCAGTGGTGTAGAGAGTTTGTTCAGTGTGCTCAGCAATCCAGGCACTTGACTCCTACAGCCAAGAGAGAGGAGGAGAGACTGGCTACTGCTCCAACTGGCAGCAGACCTCAGCATCATCCATGTGGTGCAGGTTTTAGGTGCACACAGAATGCAAGAATCCTGAAGTTAAAAAGGCTTCTATCCCAATTTCAGAAGGTCTAAGAGGCCAGGCAGTGTGCCCCTGACAGAGTAATGGGTGAAGATGTGAGTCTGAAACCAAAGATGCAGTGGAGATCCCTAAAGTTTGGGAAAGCCAAGAACATGGATCATCTAAAGAAAGCTGCAGGCTGGGGATTTAGCTCAGCAGCTCAAGTGCTTGCATGGTAAGCACAAGGTCGTGAGTTTGACTCTCAGTGACAAAAAAAAAAAAGGAAAAAAAAGGAAAAAAAAGAAAAACAAAAAAGAAAAAAAGAAAGCTGCAAGGAGAGAGAAAATTGGGCCTAAGAGAGAAGCTATGGGAGCTACAACCACCAGAAGTGCTGTAGGGGTGAAGTCATGCAAGCCTTTTGGAGCTCACACTTTGCCACAAATTGCTTCAGACGCTGGTCATGAAACTATAAAACTTAATGCTTGCTTTGCTAGGTTTTGGACTTACTTTGGTCCCAATCCTTTGTATCCCTATTTGTACCTTTTGAAATGATAATGTTTATGTTATGCCATTGTGCATTCGAAGTGTTTAACTTTGTTTTCATTTATACAGTGGCTTGCAGCTAAGGGTTTGCCTTAAATCTCAGAGGAGACTTAGGGCTTGGAATTTTCAGCAATGCTAAAACTGTTAGGACTTTGGCAACTCTTGGAGATGGACTAAATACCTTTTGCATAAAGGGATATGTGTGTCTTTGAGGGTCAGGGGCAAAATGCCATGGCTTGTGACTAGGTGTCCCTCTAAAGCCTCATCCAGTCATACATGAGGTTTTTTCAGAGGTGGCTAGATCTAGTGTGTGTGACACTGGAATTGATTCATGGTGCAGTGCTAGGATCAATGGCACTAGGATTAAGACTGTGAGTACTACCTACCCTAAGTAGCCTGGATAAGCTATAAGAGATAGAAAGAGCTGTGGCCATCCCTGGTTGCTTTTGCTACCTTCTCCCTAACATGAACTATTTTTCCTCTGCAATGCCTGTCTGACCACTACCTTGACTTGGAGCCAGCTGATTATGAACTAAAACCTCTACAAACCATCAGCTAAATAAACCACCCTCCCTTTAACTTGAGTGTCAGGTGTTTTGTCTCAGCAACGAGAGAGAAGAAACTAAGAAAATATGTGGTACCAGAGAAGTGGGGTTGTTGCTGTAACTTTACCTTACCATGTTGTTTGGGAGCTGACTTGTGGGAAGGGGAAGGGTTAGGAAAGGTTTTGACATGTCAGCTGAAAAAATATAGCTGGAACACCTGAGTCTGTACTTGATGGGAGATTCTGCTCAGAGATCAGAAGACCAGAATGCTGACACTAGGATTAAGAGTGTGATGCTACCCACCCTGAGTAGCCTGGATAAGATATAAGGAACAGAAAGAGTTGTGGCCATCCCTTGTTACTTTTGCTACCTTCCCCCTACCACGAACTGTTTCTCCTCTGCAATGCCTGTCTGCTCTGCCACCATGCCTTGGAGTCAGCTGATTTTGAAATGAAACTTTTACAAACTGTGAGCTAACTGAACCTTTTCCACTTTAACTTTGGGTTTCAATTATTTTGTCTCAGCAAGGAGAGAAATGGAACTAATACACAATGTTAATACAACTGTGGCAGTACACTTCTGTAATCCCAGCATTCTGGAAGGCTGTGGCTGGAAGATCTTAAGTATGAACCAGTTTGGCTAATTTATCAATTTAGAAAGACTATGTCTCAAAATAAAGAAGAATTTTAAAAAGGGCTGGGAATGTAGTTCAGTGTGAAGGCCCTGGGTACAATTTCCAGCATCAGAAAATAGGAAGGGAAAGAAAGAGACAGAAAGAAAAAGGAAGAAAAGAAGAAAGGAAGAAAGGAAGAAAGGAAGGAAGGAAGGAAGGAAGGAAGGAAGGAAGGAAGGAAGGAAAAAAGGGTGGGAGGAGGGAAGGGATGGAGGAAAAATTAATATAACTTTTTATAAAAGTTCAGCAAATACTATAACAAACAAAATATTGAAAGATTCCAAAATCAAAAATTACAGAGGCTACATTCTCCTACCACAGTGCAATCAAATGATGTATATTTTAAAGTTTAAACAAGAAAAAGTACTAAACACTTTCAGGTTATGAATGCTTTCCTAAACAGCTATTTAGGGGAGAAAATTCAAGTAATAAAATATTTGAAATAATTAAATATTTAAGATAATGACCATTATTTATCAAAATCTATGGAATATGACCAAAAACAAATAGGTGGCATAAAATACTTTTGTTCTAACTAAAAGATGTATTTAAATTCAACCTTAATTCAAGAAGTTAGACTAATGAGAGAATCTAAACAAAAGTAAGAAAATTTTTAAAAATAAATATATAAATTAATGTAAGAGAAAAAAGAAAAACAGTAGAATTGGTAAATAAACCAAAGAATTGAATTCCTAAAACACAAGAACAACAGTACAAAAGTGCTTACAATCTAATCAAGAAAAAAGAGTAAACTAATACAATTAGAAATAAGAAAGTATATCTAATTTTCAAAAGATTTAATAATGAATTTAAATATTATTTCAAGATACTATTTAAAAGTATTAGCATAAAATTTTATTAGCCTAATGAATTTTAAAATCTTAAGTATGAGGATTAAAATATAATGAAGGAAAAAGTTAGCCAAACCTTACAAAAAACAGTATCTACTGAAATACTCAAATTAAAAATGTTTTCAATAACTATTTTTTTGGTCAATATTTTAACATAAGTGAAGAGCCAAGAGTTTCACTGATTATTTTTCAACTTTTCAGAAGTAAATTCTTCTTAAAATGTACACTCCTGTTGCGCACAGGAAAATAGGAAATGTTCCAATTAATGTCTCAAAGTTATGATAAACCTCCTAGCAAAACCTGAAAAGTTTAAATAAAAGTTTAATTCAAGTATATTAAAATAATAACTTGCCCTCAATATTTAAAGATTGCCCTAAGGGAGGAAAAAACATATGTAAGGAATATTCCACCAATGGGATGCAAAGTAAGCACATAAACATCTCAATCTGGAAAACAATTTGATAACATTTAATAATCCTTCTTGAATTTCAACACTTACTTAATAAACACAGAATAAAATGATATGTGGTTGACATAAAAGAGAATATTTATTTATCTTTAACATATAACCAACATCTTATTTTATACCAATACACTACAGGCATCACAAATAAGTCAGTGCTATCTATTATAATCACCGTAATTTCCAACTGTTCTAGAACTTTAGCGAAAACAAAGAAACAAACAAAACATAAACATACAGCATAGTTATTATTTTTATAAAATCATGAGAAGAAACACATTATTTTCAAATACTTTGTTTACCCAAGTAATCTAAAGGAATTAACTGAAAAAAGTATTATATCTAATAGCATGATCAGTTAAATAATCAAATGAAAAATAAATGTTACTCAATCAAAATATAATAAAAATATTTCATTGAGAATTACACAATTAATCTTATACAACTGTAAGATAATTGTGCCAGACTGATACAATGAAAATTACAGAGGCTGCAAAAGGAATAAAAAGACTTTCATAAAAAGAGAAAATTTATTACTGAACAGGGAGCAAATAGATTTAATGTAATCCTTCAAACTTCAATATAAATTCTTGAAAACTGGATGTGATTGAAAGGGTATATATTCAAAATAGTTCTAAAGTTCACCAGAGGAGTACGTGGAACAAACTAAAAATTATGTGAAAGTTCTATAAGGGAAGTTTGTCTCCAAGGGAGTGAGAATAAAGAGCATTCAGACACCCCAAGCCAACTCTAGTAGATTAAAAAACAGAACAATGATGAGAAAATGCTTCCTGATTGTGAAATTAGCACAGTTCAAAATGTTGCCCATTTCCCAAAGGCTCCTTTTCCCAGGTGTCATAGCTACGCATGGCTCCAGACACTGAATGTCCCCTGGGAGAGTAGTATCAAAATCTCTGGTCTAAATTGCATCACTGACAGAGGGCCACATGCATATCACTTACCTTCTTTAAGTCCTACAAAGTCTTCAAAAATTAGTCTCCCTTTCAAAAATTAGCACACTTGTTGTTATACTGTTGTAAGTTGTTACATACTCTGCCTAATGTGATCTATTGTGCTTCACCAATTTTCTATATCCACCAAAGAAAAATAAAGAGATGAACAACAAGAACAACACTTTAGAATTTCCATGTTAGAAGTACCCATCACACTAAATTTTATTTCACCTGTCTCTGCATTTGAGTTTCCATGGTTTTTTTGTCATATGAGTATGTAGGTTACCATAATAATCCTACTACACAGATAATCGCAGTGCAGTCAAAGACAGTATTTGATAGTTTCTTGATAATCCATAAGTCCATACCCATGTATTACAGGAAATGAATATTTCATCCATTGTCTGGGTAATATTCATTACTCCATTATGGTGAGGCTTCATACAGTAAGCGACGTTTTCAGTTTTTCATTAATAACTTATTCAGCGTTTGTCTAGAATAGAACAGGAGAGGTGTAACTACAGAACGCAGCTACTGGTTGTAGCACATATTTAAATGTTTACTAGGGAAACTGGTGTTAGCTTAAATGTAAGGATGTGTAAAGTATCTTTAAGTACCTAAACATAAGGTCTTTCATAAGTTGCTTCACATGATCTATGGCAATATGACTAATCACAGTATTATATTTTTTTGTTGTTTTGGGTTTTTTTTTTTTACATGTAAGGTAACATCTTCTTAAGATTGCTTCATCAGTGAGTATAACAGATAACTGGCTTTATATTTTCTGGATTTCTGATAGTTGAAATAACCTTTGAATTTCTGCATCTTGGACAAATCAGACTTTCACATGACTGCTCTCCAATTCAATGAATCCCATTCATTCCTCTGAAAATAATGTCACTAGGGATAATGAAATGATACGTACATAGAGAATGGAAAAATAATTAGCTCTATTTTTCTATTTCTGACATAAATGAGGGAGAATTGCTTTTGTGAATCACAACATCAGATTCCTTTAACTCTCCTTTTGGGAAACATTTTCTGAATTTTGAATCTGATCATACAGAGTTTCCTCATTGCATGAAATACTTATGCAAGAACCTTTAATATACATTTGAAGGAACTGAGAAAATTAAAAAACAAAAATCACTGGTAATAGGCCCACTCTGGTCCCTTCCCCATTTTCTTTTCAGTTAAAGCCCTCAGAAAAAAATATTCTAAAGTTAATCATTAAAAATTTTGTTCTCCCCGAAATAAAATACTTGCAACTTTGCACTTACTCTTGAACTGCTAGAAAGCTCAGAACTAAGTTGGCAGCTCAATTTAGCAAATATCGTAGCCTGATTCACTATAATTTTTATCTATTTTTTAAGAGATGTGGTCTTGCTGTGTTGCTCAATCTAGTCTTGAAATCCTGGGTTCCTGTAAGCTTCCTGTTTCAGCCTCCTAAGTGACAGGGACAACAGGTATATGCCACCACCCCTGGCTCAACACTAAATTTTAGTAAACATAATCTTTACCTTATTTTGTTTATTTTTTGTCTAAACATTATTAGCTTATATTTCTATGTATGCATTTTACTTAAGTTGTCCAAAATACTTTAGGAAATGAAATGTGAATGTCTTTAGTTGTACCTGTCATGGCTGCATCAGTGTCCTGAATTGACTCAAAGCATTTGCATTTCACGGTCATTTTGAGTTTGGGAAACAGAAGTCTCGCAGTGCCAGGTCTGGTGAACACGGTGCATGCAGATGCAGCACAACAGTTTGAGAAGCCTGCCTCTGGGCTGGACAGCACTTGGTGGCAGCATTCACTATAGTTGTGATCATACCTCCGAAAGACACTCAGGAAAGAGGACTCCAGAACTGCCTCGGAAAAGTGGCAACAAAGATGGGATACGTGTGTTCAAAGTGAAGGGGAACATTGTGAGGGAGGTTAACGACAGTGTGTCTTTTCCTATAATCAGTTTTTCCATTTAAATAGTCAACATATATTTTGACCAGATCTCGTATTTTGAGCCATACCTAAACCTTGGGTATGATTAATTGAACATTATTCATGTGCTTTGAGGATGGTATGAAGAATTTTGCCATGGTTCTTTTTCGAAAAGGAAGAGGAATCTGATTCACTAGGTAGAACATCTCAAAACCTTTCTCAGGCAGGCAGAGAAAAACAGAGTACTGAACTGGGGAAATGAATCACATTTCTAGAACTTCATCATTTTTTGTTTTGTTTTCTGAGATACATTTAAGTTAACTAAAAGGTACAGATGAAAAATATCAAAGATCCTTTTAAAATATGGTAGAGTGGCTTACACACAGCAGATGGTATTGTCCCCTTCCCAGGCAGAGTTAGGAGGTTTTTGGTAGTTAGTAGAGTTTCTGTCATATGCTGAAGACAGTCGATGCCACCAGAAGGGGTGTCAAGAAACTGGCTCAAAATTATTGGACAAGAGACAGAAAAGCACGTCTATTATTTCTAAATTACAGTTAGCAAAACAGAAAATAATAATATCATGATCAAAATTACAGAGGTGTTGAGAGAATGGTTGAAGAGAACCACCTTTATCTGACAGCTAAAGGGCAAGCAGATAATAATACATAAATAACAAATACAGATGTAGATGAGTTATTAGAGGTTTAAGATTTTTATTAACAATAAGTGTATTGTTTAGTTTTCTCCAAGCAGAAACTAAAAGCAGAAACAGTTGACTTTTCCCTTTGAAAGGTTGTTGTAATTAAGTATGAGGAAGGTTGTGATCTTACTTGATTTTTGTGAATACTGTTTTGATGAAAAATGGCAATATTACAGGAAAAAGTCAGCATGAATTTGTTTAAAAATAAATGTAAGATATCAATATATGTCAGGAAATGACAACTGTGAACTATCTGGGCATGACAAAATGGGGCCTGGGAGCCAAGTATACTAAAATATGAATATTAGTTAGGAATATAGATGATAGTTTTACAAAAGCTAATACAATGGATATGCAGTGAAATTACTTTATGACCATCACAAGCAATTGATGATATAGATTTCTTTTGTATGTGTTTGAGAACAACTGTGCTGCATAATCCCATAGATTCTAGGGAGAGTGCCTGCTAAACGCTTGCTGTTTTTTTTTTTTTTTTTGATGAAGTAATTATATCATTTAAAACTGTTTGACTCAGCACACAAGGAAACTCAATAGAAAATGTGTTTAATTGTGAGCCTCATAACTTGAGAAATGAATGAAAATTATGGAGAAGATTCTGTGGAAAGTTACAAAAGGAATTAGGTATCTGGAATGTAGATGATTTGAGGAAGTCTCATTTTTGAGCTTTTGAAGCCACAGATTTTTAGATATAATTCATTGTTAATTTCCTGTACAAGTTCAGGAGAATATTCGGTCCACTATAGCATGGTCTAGGAGGTCTGTTAAGGTAACGTCATCTTGGATAAAAGGGAAGTAAATGTGAAGTACTTAGAAGTTGTGCTGCTAATACTCATAGGCAAAGAAAATATCATTACTAATAACCATGTAAAAAGAAAATGGGTGTGTGTGTGTGTGTAAGGTACTAACTAGCTAAATAAATGTTTGGATCACTGCCATTTGATAAACAAAACAGATACAAAAAACCAAGCCTGGAATAACTAAAGAAGCATGCTAGAACTGAAAAGCTTGTCAGCTCTGTGTATTGTCTAACCCTAATATGTAAAGTTTTATTTTATAATGCACAGTGCCATTTGGATTTGTAGAAATTACCTGAACTGTAACTAAAGCATTTGCATGTAGTTTGGCTTCTCTCCAAAGCTCCCTGAAAATAAATACAGCAATAATAAGTGTTTGGTTTTCATTTATTTTTCTTTATTAGGAAAGCACTTTCACAAGTATAATGTCATTAAAGGCTTGAGACTTTTCCTTGAAAGGAAAAGGAGGCCCACTTGGTACTGTATTTACATTAAAAGACATCTTGAACTCTGTTATTTAAAGAGAACTTAACCAGACCACTAAATCCTCTGGGCTTTGAAGTAAGGATGATAATAATTACTTATGTTCTATCTATCTCTCACTGTATTGTTATAAAACTGGAAGCAACTCATTTGTATGGCTATGACTGGCAGCCCTTTATGCGGGCTGAAGGCTCTTAGCAACCTGAGTTATATTTGCATTGTACAGATAATGGAAAGCATAAGCCATGATCGAAAGATAATTTAACCCGGTTAGATGAGGCTGGATTTATGGCCTAATGTCCCAAATTACTTTTAAGCACTACTTTGATCCATGCTTTGGACAGTGGTCAATAAATAAAAAATTCACATAGTTGGGGATTTCCTCAGGTTTCCTTTTGAACTGAAGAGTTAGACTTAGTTACTTAACAGGGTCTTCTGACTACAAATTGTATGACAATCAACTACTTGGTTATCCAACCCATTCAGAAGTCACAAATGCCCTAGAAGGGATGCAGGCATCCAAAACAGTGGCTAAAGAGCTCTCTGTAGAAAGCAGACAGGACTTTCCTCTGCCTCTGAGATAAGAGAAGGGGCAAGAACCAAGAAGATGATTTGAGGCTGGAACCATGAATCCTTTTGTGCAGATTTCCTGCAGGAGGAGACAGAAGGCAGAAGTTGGATTTCTAATGTTCAAGGTCAAATTTTCAGTGAAATTCTCAATGACCTAGCCTGAGGTCTTTTGGGGTTGTTTGTTCCTTTTCCTTTGTTTCAGAGGATACATGTGGACATTAAGAAACTAAAAAGGCACTGTGAAATGTAAGCCTCTTTCCAACTTGCCCTCAAATTCTTGAAAAATTGGTAGACCTTGGATATCTTTCTCTCCAGATCACATACAAAGTAGAATAAAAATGGCAAACAAACAAGGCCTAACTTATCAGAAATTACCTTATCTTAACATTGTTAAAGCCTGTGGGTTAGAGAAACAGAAAGGAAAATTGCCATATGTGGAGATTATTGTCAAAAAGTAAAATGATGCATATAGAACCCAACATTATATAAAAAAGTTTGAGGAAGCTAAGGATATCGATAATTGCAAAGCTGCTCTTTATGTATTATCCAGCAAATATATTTAATTCATATAGAACAGATTATAAATTGTGATCTGTCGAGGATATAGTATAGGATGTATTTATATGAATCTAATAAATTGTATTTAAATGTTAATACGTCATAGCTAGTGAGTCCTACCAATCGACTCTTCCAATTTTCACTCAGAAAACGAAATATGTGCAGTTAATTAGTTGAAAATAAAACTGCTGGTTCAATTAAATTCAGCAAATTTCACATTCTAGTATTGCCATATGTACATTTGTTTGAAGTAATAAACTTCTGCACTAGATTGCATATTTCTGAAAAAGTAAACAAATTAACATTATGACACATGGAAATACAGCTTAAAATACACATTTAATTTCCTCTTTGAAAACTAAGCACAAAACTCATAAGTTAATTCCTGAAAATGCCTGCAAACTTTTAAATTTCACATTTAATTATATGGATGTAAATTTGACCCAGCATGTAAAACCATGCACATTAGCAGACAGGCTACATTAATTTATTCATGTGTGTCACTGACTCTTGCATATGTTTAAGGATATTATGAATAGAAGAACAGTAAAATGGGCATTATGGTTTATCTCGTTTTTGAGAATGTTAAGAGTACTATCAGTGGTGAACAAAATTCCTCAAACTTCTACCATCTAGAATTCTTTCCTAAATTCACTGTTCCTGTCTTCTCTCCTAATACCTTCTCTATTAAAAAAGAGGGAAAACATTTCTGAAAATACTGCTCTGCTTGTTTTTTCTTCTGAGACACGGAACTTGCTTTGTAGCTCAGGCAGGGCGCTTGACCTCTGGGACTCTGGGGGATCCTCCTTCCTCAGCCTCCTGCCTAGCTGGGATTATCACTGTGCACCACTGCACCTGCTCAGGAGTACTGTTCGAGTAAGAATTTGTAGGGAGATATTTTATTTTCATCTATTTGGAGAGAAAACTGATAAGCTAAAAAAACTCATTACAAATTGTGTACTCCAAGGAAAATATTAATAGGTTGCTAGTGGACAAGTATTTTGACCAAAAAGCAGACAATAACACAAACACATTGAAGGTGCCTTTGCACTTGGCACAGTATCTTACAGAAAACGAAGTGCTTGATAAAAGCTAACTTGGTTGGATCTCACTTACCAACGAGGTAGGCGGAGCCCAGCACACACCCTCTTATTACAGGTCCTCTTATTACACCGTCATTAAGGAATTTGCTCTGAGCCAATCCTCAACCTTGATCTTTTGATGAAACTTAGTCTTGAATATCGTGCTCTCTCCAGAAGCTAAAGCAGTAAGGCATGGTGAGTTTCAGTTATGAAAGCAAGGTGGTAATACGGCAATTTTTATTCTTGTTTGATATTCTTCTCCAACCATTTGATTCACTGTACAGCTCATCCTTAAAAACATGAAACTGTTAGCCAAGGGTGGTGACACACACTTGCAATCCCAGCACTCCAGGAGGCTGAGGCAGGTGGATCTCAAATCTAAGCACAGCCTGAGCAATTTAGCAACTTAGTGAGACCCTGTTTCAAATAAAACATAAAACAGGCTAGGGAATGTAGCTTAGTGTGAAGGCCCTGGGTTCAGTCCCCAGCACCACAAATAAATAATTACGTAACACAATTTTAAAAGAATTTGTTTGTCAAAACAAATTATGCAGAAGGAACATGTCAAATGCATACAATTTTTTTTTGAATGGGAAGTTTTTCACCAAAAGAAATAAACTGAGCATGACAACTATCTGAAGCATACACATAAGTGCAGTTTTATTTTTTAAGTATGCAAATCAGTGTCACTTTTCTATCTTGTTCTTCCACCCGGGTATTTCACCTCACCTGCGCTGAAGACATTCGCATATTTACGGAAATAAAGCTCACGGTGAAAATGATTTGCATGCAGAACTCACATTTTTAAATGCAGTTTTCTTTCAGAAAGGACCAAAAAAAATTATAATGCCAAGAACAATCTGCGCTCCGGAGCAGGGCAGAAGGCTGTGCCTGGGTCCCGCTGCCCACGGCTTGAGGGAGCGCGGACACCGGGCCTGGACAGACGCGGAGCGGCGACACCGGGACCAGGCTAAGGTGTCTTAGGCCACTTTCCGGGCAGACTTCGGCCAGGAAAGGCTTTTTCGTGGAGGATAAGGTGGCGATTTGACTGACCTACCAAAGTGTGTCCGGCGTTCCCGTTCCCGTCAGCTCCTCGGATCACCGCAGTTTGGGCACCGGACTGACTTCGAGACACCGCCCCCCCGACCTGACTGGCGCCGGGCCGGGTCCTCACCCCGAGCTCCACGCCGCGGGTCCCTAGGGGACAGGGCGGGAGCGCTGCCGGAGTCGCGCGCCATTGGCTCGCGCCCTGGGCCGGACCGGGCCTTGCGACCGCGGATTGGACGGCGCCGCCCCCTGCAGGCCGAGGTCATTGGTGGGCGCAGGGCCGGGGGCGGGGCGGGGTTCCCAGGGTTCCTGACCGAGCGCTTCTGTCGCGGAGCGGGGCGCCGGCCGCGGGACCGGAGCCGTGCGGCGGCCGGGCGGGAGCTCCTCGGCCGGGACGGGCACTCCCGGGGAGTGCGGGGCCGCGCGGCGGCCGGCTGGTTCCCGCGCCCGCGGGCCCTCGGGGACAGCGTCTGTCAGCGCGCGGTCGGCTCCGGCGGGCCCGCTCCGCCGCCGCGCCGAGGGGAAGCGGGACCGGCGCGGCCCCCATCAGCTGTCAGGCGGGCGGCCGGAGACA
The DNA here is from genome assembly GCA_004363535.1 of Dasyprocta punctata. Lineage (NCBI taxonomy): Eukaryota > Metazoa > Chordata > Mammalia > Rodentia > Dasyproctidae > Dasyprocta > Dasyprocta punctata. Next base: position 86,755 of record RJWM01001974.1, on the reverse strand, counting down.
CAAAGAGCGCGGTGGGCGGCGATGGCGACCGGGCACGGCCACTCCCCGCCGCCCGCTCCGGCGGGGCCCGAGCCCGGAGACAATGCCCAGCTCGGACTGCGGCGTCCCGACCGGACCGCCCGGCCCCGGCCTGGGTCGCGCCGGCCCCCTGGGAAGCAGCGCCCCCCGCAGGAGGAGCTCGCGGGCGGCCGCTCCTGCTCCGGGCCGCCGGGAAAAGTTTGCGGCGGGGCGGCGCGGCGTCCGCGGCCGGCGGGCCACTCTCCGGACTCGGCGTGGGCGCGAGGGCCGAGCGTCCCCGGCGCGGTGAGTGCGCTGCGGGCCGCGGGGGGCGGCGGCGGGAGCACGGGCAGCGGGGCCGCCATGGCGAGCAGCCCCGGGCCGCGGGCGGAGCCGTGGGAACCGCGCGGAGGGCAGGTGAGAAGGTCGCGGACGCCCGGCCTGGAGCCGGCGCTGCTTGACCTTGGACGGAAGAGTTAATCCCTCCGGGCCCCTCGTGGGTGGCGCGTGGGGCGACTGCTTCCTGAGCCGGCGTGTCTTGTCCTCCAGTTTCTCAAACGCAGCTCCGCTGGCGATGTCCCCTGGGCCTCGGCGTGGTTCAGGAGTTGGGCAGCGCTAGGCCGGGGTGTATTTGCATGCGTCCAGATTCAGCCTTCAGCCTGCTCAGAAGTAACTTTTAAATCCGATGCCTTAAAACGGATGCTTAGAGGCTATCTTCCGTGGACAATAATTACCCACCGCTTATTTTACCAGTAAGAGTGATCTACTTTCCTACTTGGAGTCCTAGGGGCCAGGCTGGGGACAGACGGCCAAGCCTCAGGGCGAAGTGGCAGGTGTCCCCGGGGAGCCCTTCCAAATTCAGTTTAGGGGGAGAATGAGGCATTTAATATGCAAGGAGGACAGTGAACACGGCAGGTGTTTGTGTTAGTGGTTTTGCTTTTTTGTCCTGAAAACTTTTGTTGGTGTAAGTGTGTCTGTGTCTGTGTGTGAATGAGAGGGGGTTCTTCTCACAAAGAAGAAAGAGAAAATGCCACTTTTAACCACAGTAATGTAAACTTTCCTTACTGGAACAGTACCACATAATGCGAGTACATCTTGATCTAATTTTAATGAAGGATTGAAAATAGCTACTGTGTTCAGTTTCACTGATGCCAAGACAGCTCACTTACATAATCGTCTTTGTTAGGATGTGTTAGTGGCATGTGTAATTCTGATAAATAATGTTAAAAGTTTGGTCTGGCTTGGTTGAAATTACTCTCATTGTAGGTTGTTTTGCAAAATAGTGAACTGTTAACCTTTGGTTATCAAAAACTTTCATTTTTCCATTAAAAGTGAAATCAAACATTTTGCATGGCTGAAGTTCTCTTAAAATAGTACATGTACACTTTGTGAGAAGTTCTTTTCATGAGAGCACCTTCTAGAGAGCAGATTCTCCACTGGACATTTTCTCTCTCCGTGGAATTTATAGGAACAAAAATTGAAGCAAAAACTACAAGTGCATAAATACACAAATTAAGTATATATTTTCCATCTAAAGTGTGCTCAGTACTCAGATTAAAATTAAACATTCGTTTTTTTCTGTCCTTTAACAAAAGTTTTGTTATGCTTTAGTGGAAAGGAAGAAAATATCAAAGAAAGAACTTGGAGGGGAAAAAAATGAGCTTAATTCTGGTAGCTAGCCTGAAAGTTTATAGCTGAAACTAGGGACACACATTTAGAAAAAGACAAAGACAGCTGGTAGGGTTTCTAGGAGAAAGATAGCAATATTGATTTAGCATAATACATTTCATGACCTAGTTTTGTTTGAAGAACATGAGCCTCTGAAAAGGTATGTTTGTTAAATAATCAGTAGCTGTTTGCACTGTGATTGAATCTCTAATTAAACACCCTCATCATAACCATAATATTTCACTTGAGTGCTGTCTGATGTTTAAATTTGTTTCTAAAATGGCATGAAAGAAACCCTTCAATTCAGTCATAGGAGGGAAAGGGTCCCTTTTAAAGTCACCTAGATGTGCAGTGAAGAAAAACTACCTACAGTCTTACGCCAGATGAAAATTAAGCGCTGGAAGCAGCATGTTGCCCAGGTCCTCACTGTACCCAGGTTTGAAGGTAGGAAGGAGCCAGTGTGGACTGCAGTGAGAGAGGCTGTTTTTCCTGAAGGGCTTAGGGAGGAGTCTATTTAATGGTATCGGGTGAATACCAAGGCCTCAATGTTTATGAACCTTAAAACTTCCAGAAAGCAGCTGCTGTATTTAAAAGTGACAATTTATCCAAGCCTCTAGCATCAATATGACTGTCACTGTGGAGTTTGTGTTCTCAGATTTGCTAGTAGGGTGCCCTTGTAAAAGTCTGGAGCAGTGTTATCTCAAGATATCCTCAGAACTGTATCAGAATCACTTGCAATATTTGCAAGATTTCAGACTTCTCGGCACCACCCATATTTAGACAATCAGTGTGAGCAGAACTTAAATTCATATTCTTCAGTTCCCTCAAAAGTAAGTCCTCCCAGTCAATTTTAAGAACTCGTGTTAGAGTTTTCTTGTCAGTGTCATTATGACAAGTGTGGCTTACTTCTTAGGAACGTTTCATAAAGCTTCCCAGATGTTCTCTGATTTCTTCCCTGTGGCACTAGACCTTGGCCTCATGCTGTAGCTTGTGACTGGGGAGCACCTCAAGAACTGCTTCCACAGTAAACCTACTTAGCAGCTGTTCGCAGACTGTAGGCTGCTGCAGGGCGCAAGGCCCACGGCCGAGAGTTCACACACCTCCTTTCTATTGGGGTGTTTCCTGCTACCCTCCCCAACTTGTGGGTGATTTGTGGGTGTGGCAGTCCTAGTCTCCTCCCCGTCGTCGTCAACTAGAGAGAGGAGGTTGCAAGTGAAGGACTGGGAATGAACTCTGGAGGGACAGGGGGCCTGAGGGATGACAGAGCAAGAGTGCTAAATGGAAGGCTTCCTTTTCAGCCCCCACAAACATTCACGGTCATTGGAAGATTTCTGCCCTAAAGCTAGTAACTTGGAAGTTGAGGGCATGTTTATTCCCAGGCCCCCTGCATTCTATTGTCGAAACTTTCATCTTCAAACTCATACAAGGGCTCTTATGACCTCTCTATCCACAAAATCCACAAAACATGTAAAGAGGATTTTCATATTTATTAATGGGAAGAGTGTAAAAGAAAGGTTCAAAGAATAGGCCAGTGAGTCTGCCAGGCCTTGGTTCAATCCTAAATTTAACATTTACTTATTTTGTGGCCTTGAACTGCTTCTTTGACCTCCCTAACTTCACTTCCCTTACTTTGAAAATAAAGATAATAGTACCTGCTTCATAGGCGCTACTTTGGAAATTATGTAAGATTGTACTTTCAAATACTGTCAGCTAGTAACTGTCACACAGTTTACAGGCAATATCCATGGCTTTAAATTTATTATAATAACTTCTTCAAATTTCTTTTTTAGCCCTGGAGAGTTGCTGTAGAAGAAGGGAAAAAAGGAAGACACTGCTGGAGGAGATAAGTAGCTCTGGATACAGCAGAAGGTCACATTTCTAAATGGTAATTGTTGAGCATCTGGGAAAAGGCTAGGAGAAGGATGTACTGTACAGTCCCAACTAATAAGTTGGGGTTCATCATGTAGCTCAGGGACTGTATCTTCTACCCTCTTCCCTTTTCAACCACCTTACCTAGTACCTAATTATATGCTTTGCTGACTCACTTTGAAAAGCACTGGTTATATGGTTGGCCTGGTTTTTGATTTTAGTATCACTGATCCTCAACTTTCTAGAGTTTAAGAATGGTTCACTGTCTCTCCCCTTAGGACATAGTTTTTGGAATCCTTGAGATTTCTATCTATGATCCTATAGGAATGGATTCAATTCTAGATTTGCTTTTTCAGAGGATTTGCCATCTAGACTTAAGAACATGGTCAGAGAGATCCTTATCCCCAGACTTTTAACACTACCTTTCTACACTATTGATACTTTTTCTTTCCCATCAGCTCACTTGTTCCATACAGCAGCCCAGTGAAGCATTATGACTATCACTGAACATTTTCCTATGAAACACCTCAAATCCTTCTCCCTTTCCCCCTCTAGTCTCTCTTACACATCTATTACTAGCCTAGTCTTTGCTGCCATCATGTCAGTTTTCTAAAATCAAAATCCTCTAATCAAATTGAATCTCTCCCATCTGGTTTACAGATGACTTAAAAAACCCAGTGTCCATAGTTTCAGGGACAAGTGTGATGGCTTAGTTCATCGGTGATGTCTCCTCTTGAAGCACCCAGGTTCTGCTCATTCAATTCCTGACTTCTTGGAGCTTTCCTTGATCGTTAACTTCTTAAGGATCTCACCCTGCTCTGAATTTCTATGACAGCCCCAGCTATTTGGTCATTTATAACCTACCCATAAAGTACCAATAGTTTTCTAAAAGCTAGAACTCTTTAAGATACAAGGTTAAAATTTAGAGAAGCATAGCCCTTCAAAGTATTTGACATAGTGAAGAAAACCGTGTTTTTAATACTTCTGTTAAGTTGCTGTGGGAGTCCCGTCATGTTGCTGTACCTTCCTGATTCTATAGTTCTGATCTGTGAGTGGAAAGGATTGGACTAGGTGGTCTTCATAGCCTCTTTTCATTCTGAAGTTCTAGGACAGCTTGGTCTTACTTAAGTGGAATGGGATTGGGGCCTTTGCTGTGTTCTTGAATGGAAATATTACTTCCTACACTCCTTATCTTCAGGATACATTCTCACCTGGAGATTTCTCATCATGCTGAACTTAGAAATTTTTGAATACCATATACTTTTTCTGCAAGCTTTTTAACCACAAGAATTGAGGGAAGATTAATGGGGGACAAATTAGGATTAAAATGGAATATATTAGGGACAATAAAGGATTAACATCCTTGAAAGTGACTTCCCATATTACAATAAATAAGGCCAACTACTAATTACGCCTTAATCTTAAACCATTCTAATTTATAATAATCCCTCAATTTTTGCAGGGGATTGGTCCCAGGATCCACACTCCTGCAGATACTAAAATCTGTGAATGTTGAAGTCCTTTATATAAAATGGCATAATATTTGCCTATAACCTACACATATCCTCCTGGATACTTTTAAGTCACCTCTAAATTATTTATTATGCCTACTATAATGTAAATGCTTGTAAATAGTTACTAATGTGCTCTTTAGGGAATAGTGGCAATGAAAAAGGCTATACATGTTCACTGAAAACAATTTTTAAATACATATATATGTGTGTATATATATATATTTTTTTTCACTCCACCGATGAGTCTCAGATGTGAAAGCCAACTGTATTTTGCATTTCACGTTCATTGAATAATGCTGTAAGATAACAAAATCATGTTTTCTTTTTGAGTCATTTCATCACATATGAAACCATTAGGATAGTCACAACTCTGGAACCGATGCTAAGCAACTTCCTATTGTATTTTGGTCGGTGAAATAGTGTAAGTGTGCATATATATGTATATGTATCACATGTACATTATGCTTAAATAAAGGATACCCTCAAATTATGAGACGCCGTTATACATTGACCAGACTTTAAGAATATCTCTTTAAAGTGTGTTGACATTTAATTGACCTTTGAAATTTCATTCTGTTAATCATACTCAAAGTGCTAAAGCTATGGTTGACTGCTCTGATGTTTTTACATTCAGTCATGCTTAGCATATAAATTCTTCAGCATAATTGCTACTTATTTAGCAAAAGTTTCCTTTCTTCTCTGAAAATGTGAATTGTGCTTGTATCTTTGAGTCTATTTTTTTTAAAGTTTGCTTCAGGCTGAATATCATTAGAAGTCTGAATTGAAATCTTTTCCTGTCATTAGTTGTATGGGGGCTGGCTTCTTAACATAGAAGTAATGGAAATTTCTTGCTTAAATGAAGCGTACTTTTATTCCTGCAAAAGCTAGAACTCTTCAAGCTACAGTGCTAAAATTTAGAGAAGCTTAATACTTGAAAACTGTTTTTTAACATAAATGTTTAGGAATCTCTCAATTTCTTTACTGTAGATTAAAACTACCAGTGCTAATACTTTGTTAAATAAGAATTCAAGTTATTTTCATAAAGGGCTGTAATTATAGTCCTTGAAATGTTGTGAGTGAAATTTTATTTTATTGTAAACAAAGTATTTGCAAAGAAAAAAAAGACATGTTTCTTTTTAAAATCTTAACATTTTACTACTATCATTTTAAATCATCTGTGGAAATGTTAAAAAGTTTCTGAGTCTTAAATTTATGAAATCAGTCTTTGGAAGCAAGCTTTAATGGACTTGTCTGTTTTAGGGGTTTCTAATTTAATATTTCTAAAAACCATGGGAATGTTACAAAAGTTTTTGCTAAATTTTTACTTATATTTACCTTTTCTTGGAATTACCTTTGAAGCTCCAGATCTATGTTTTGAACTTTTTACCTTAAAAATAGTTATTAAGTAGGAAAATTAAAATTTAAAACAGAGTTTTCATTCTGACGAGGTGATTTATACTTTGCAAACATGTGGCTCAATCTTGGAAACATATACTCTTCTTTACTGGTGAACTTTGATGTTGTATCATTTACTTGTCCACATATAACAAGTATCTTAGTTTCACTGTCGTGGAACTCTTCTTATCTCTTACCATCTCTCATTAATACTGTCCTATCTTTCTTCTTTCTGTTTACCTTAATACCTAAAGAATGCAAATGATTCCCGTACTGGATGCAAGGGTGCCTCCAAACAAGAGCAGCAATTTCTATTTTGTGAACTACAATTTCGGCTAATAGACTTATTTCTTTCTGAGTAATTAGTATCTCAGGCTAGAATTGACTAAACTTCCAACTTTAATATAAAGTCTGGTCTCTTCAGAAATCTTTTCATTAAGTCCTGATAAGTCCATTGGATGCAGAATAGATTAACAAAATCGATGTATTTGCTATTTTTTTGTTTGTTTGTTTGGAGTGTACTTTGTCATTGTGAAGAGCTTGCTGTCATTTGGATCTGGACATATGTACTCACAGATGGTTTATTTTCATTTTATTTAACAAATTCTTTTATTTTCATGTACCAAATACTATTCTAAACACTTTATAAATATTAGTTTATTTAATCTTCTGAACTCTATAGTTACAAATATCTTCATTTTAAAATCGAGAAAACTAAGATGCAGAATTTTATTTTATGGTAGCGCTTTCAGGTGGGAGAGACAGGTAAGTATAGGCAGGTTACAGTAATGCTGAGGAGCAACAGAGATGTGCGGGAGTGTGGGGAGGATGAAGCTGTTGTACTGAGAAGGATCAGGGTTCAGCTGGGCCAGTCTTAAAGAGCAGCGTGTTCTGCTTCCTCAATTTTAATTCTGAGCTCTAGAAAAATGGTGAACTTAGCAGAAGAAGATGGTGGAGCAGTTCAAAGTTGAAACTGTGGAGAACAGAGAGAAGCATCTTGGGAGACATAGATTGGAAGGGGGAAGGAAGGTGACGGTGAAGCGGCGAATGGCGGTTTGCTTCACGTGCACACCTCCTCCTTAGATCACAGTGACAGGCGGCGTCGCTGTCTTCTTTCTGCCTGGCGTGTGCTTCGTTCCAGAGTTGAGTGCCAAGGGAGTGGAAAATTTCTCCCGTCTGCATTTTGAGCTTGGGTCTACTGCTTCAAGATGCCACTGGTATCTCAGTAATGTTTATTTATACTGGGTATTTTTCTCTGTAGCCTTTGTGGATGGGACTTAATAATACAAACAATATTGTTAGCAGAACTGCAAGTACTTGATTGCTGTGTTTATTTTATTAGCTAAAAAACTGCCAGAGCCCTAGGACTTCTAAGCACATTAAAAAAAATATCAGAGGCAATTTTTAAGAATAGCATAGAAAGAAAGAAAAAATCAAAAGAAAAGTTAAGACTTTGCATGCTTTAGAATGGTAAGCAACATGGTAGATTCTTTACCCCAGAGTGTCTAAATAGTTGATTTTCTAAAAGATAAACCTGCAGTTATTCAGAGTACAAGATATAGGCAGCATATCTTGTCCAAACAGTATTAGCACAAACCTTTCTTTTCAGTGAACTAAGAGAAACTAGCTGTATAATGATCTTAGCTATCTTGTATATTTTTTTCTTTTTCCCTTTTTTCCTTTTCCCTTTCCCCATCACAGTACAATTTGCAATGTATTAATTATTGTAAGTCTCCTACTCACCTGTTCTGAAACTGTTTTATTGTTTTTTTTTATTTTTCTCTCTTTAAAATAAAATTAAATAAACAAATAAAATGAAAATTTTATGGAAAAAAAGATAAGTCTGTTCTTTACGGTTGCATATAAGTCCTTCTCTTGATAGTCTAAGCGAAATAAAAGTCTGGACTTTTTGTTCCATAGCATATAAAACTAAAGATGGAATAAGAATTTAGCCAACTGTGGTGGCACACTCCTGTAATCACAGCACTCAGGAGACTGAGGCAGGAGGATCATTGTAAGTTTGAGACCAGCCTGGGCTACAAAGTTAGCCCAAGGCCAGCCTAAACCACATAGTGAGACCCTGTCTCAAAAAGATAAAAATAATATAATAATAATTTGGGGGTGGATTTTAGGATTTTTAAAAATGCACCTAAGATGTTGTCTGATAGCTTTTCTTGGTCAGATCACAGGCTTGGAAGTACATACTACTGATTTTTGATTATATTGGGACAGAATATCTGAAACTGTGACCCTTCCAGAAAAATCCAAGATACATGCTCAGTATTACTTTTAAGTTTTCTGTTAATGTATTTTATGGCACTCCTGAAATCTCATTTTATCCTGCTTTCTGTAGCAAAGGTAGATTATTCATTAGCATTTATGAAAAATACTGTTTAAATAACAAAGTTTTGAGCTAATATAAATCATAAAAGTGTTGATTTGTAGTAAATTTACTACTTGGTCACTGTTCATTTCCCAGCTAGGGAAACATAATCTTATCAGGTTTCTTTATATACCCATCAGTAAAACAGTTTTCGCTGATCACTGTATGGCAATAACATGACGTTCAAACATTTGAGGAAGCACTAATAAATCAGCCTTACAAAATATAAAGAGGGAAAAGGAGCTTTTCATTTGTTCTTTTACCTATTTTTCATATTTGCCCATCTTATCCTGCTGTCATAAACATGTTTGTTTTCCTCCCCTGTTCTCTCACTTGTGCCTCCGAGACACCACCATGCCAAGTTTTTCTACCATTAGGCAGAAAAGAAACCCAAGATCTGAAGCTGGTAGAAGCAGTGCTAAGCTTTCTCCAACTCTCCTCCCCGGAAGCGAGAGGAGGACAGAAGATAGTAGCTTGTGGTCACGGCTGCAAACTCCACCTTAACCTTGACCTTCCGAGTGCAGCTCTTCTGTCTTCAGGGTCCCTAGTGGGTCACAGCCACCACAGACCAGTGGTGATCATTTGCTATTTAGGTGGATACAGTAGAATGCAACCATAATATGAATTATTTCTTAACTAGTCTTTGAACAGAAATGTGGATTTTATCCTATAGGTGTATAGTTATTCTGTTGAAAATCTAAACTCTTACATGAGCAACTGAGCTGCTAATTAGCCCAAAACACTTTAAGTCAAAGATTAACTCACAAAACTTCATAAAGTCTTTGATTTTGAGGTAAATGAGTTATTTTAAATTAAATTGCTGTTTCTCCTATGCAGTGGTGTGGAGGTCTTGTGAGCTGGTATAGGTCGAGCTCTTAGTACAATTTCTTTTTCTTTTGGTTCCTAATTTCTGTCCGCTTTGCCCCTATTTGCATCTAGTATAAGGCACACGAGCTCCTTGTTCTCTGCTGCTGGCAACCCATTTCCCACACCGAGCCGTATTGGAGACAAGTAAGATGTTCTGCAGAGAGTGTTACAAGTCACCTGCTAACTACTGTCTGTAAATATATTCTCCAGCAGTTTTGTAGTCCTATTTTTAAAAGTGTGAGGGTGTGGGAAGTGAGTTGAATGAATTCAGGATAATTGCTGGTTCTTTGTATTAAAAAAAATCACACTAGTTAAGGGGAGTCTGCTTCCATAATTTGTGTGTGTTTGATTAAAAAAAAAACTGTTCTGACCCTCCCTCACTCCAGTTGCCTCTGTACCTTGTAAATTCCAGCAATGAAAGAATTAGAGTCATAGGAGTTTATAACTGGAAGGATTTTATAGAGAATCTGATTTGAGGGTTGAAGAAATTGGTGTGCAATGAGGTTAAATGAGATCCTATCATTAGTTTAAAAGCTCAAATAACATTTTAGTAGTTTGTCTCCATTAGTAAACACTGTTGTCATGTATTTGCCCTAATATATTCATGATCAGGAGGTAATAATGAGGAAACATAACTAAAGTGCAGGTAGTTCTTTTTATACATATCTCAGTCACTTAGTGCTGTGATCTTTTTATACATATCTGAGTCACTTAGAGAGCGCTGTGAAGTATAGGTATTATAGTTTCCATTTGTAGAGAACACGGACTCAAGCTCTCAAGGATAAGTGATCTGTGCACCCCAGGCGTCCTATCAAAGCAGCCCCACATGCCTTGCCTTCCCTTCTTGGCCAAACCTTCTGTCGCTCCTGTGCTCCTCCTCATAGGCCACACTTCTTCAGACGAATTATGGCTCTGGTTCTAGACCGGGACCAATTATTCGCTTTGTCTCTATTTTATTAACTGTTAAAAAAAGTACTTCTAATAGACCTGTATATCAGCTCTTAAATGTTTCAAAGGAAGCTTCTGGGTAATTGTAAATGTGGCATGTTCTAAGGATTTTCTTAGCCATCTCTTGAAAATCAAGGTAGTATATACTGAGTGCTGAGTGTGTGGGAGGCAGCTTGTGGGGCATCCCTGGGAGCCACAGTGACTAAGACAAAGCCATGGGCAGCAGGAAGAGGCTGGCACGCACCTCTGCTTTCAGAGATTCATCTGTGGCGAGAACCAGCCCCAAGAAATGTGTGTCTCCGTTACTCTTGACATTTGACAGATACTGTTCCTTATGTCTGAGACAGGCCAACTTTTTCTAAACACTGGCACTCACATTAAAGAACACTTGGAAGTTACAAAAAAGTAGGAAAAGTCATGAATTCTTAATAGGACAATATCACATAGTTTTTCTTGGGTTCTCTTTAACTTGGTGGTGTATCTAATAGTCTCTGTTATCACATAGCTTTGAAAACATGTCTTAAGTATTATGTAATTTTAGTGTGGATCAGGTTCTAAGTATATCACTGGCTATTTTTTACAGCAGTTGATTGATATTATGTCATACAAAATGTTTAAAAGACAACTCCAAATTAACCTTGGCCTTATACATGCTTTTTAAAATTAAAAATAAAAAATAAGGTTATATCCTAATCCTTTAAAATCAGCACTGCAATTACTAGCTGAAAATGTTGATAGAAGTATCAATTTTGTAATCCCAGCACTGAGAGTCTGAGGCAGGAGGATTGTTGCAAGTTTGAGATCACCCTGGACTACAAAGTGAGCCCAATGCCAGCCTGAACCACATAGTGAGACTCTGTCTCAAAAAGACAAAAAAAAAAAAGTATCAACTTTGTACATCTGAATTAGATTAAAAATGATGGTTTTTCAAATTGTGAAATTTATAAACACAGATATTTAAAAAGCAGTTTCACAATTATAGAATTGTGCCCCTCTGAAATAATTTCTTATTCTAAAGGTATAATACTAATCCTGCTGGACTTTTATGATTTGAGAAATTATAGCTTTATCATTTTAATCATTTTGGTTTATCATTTTTAAAAAGCCTATTTGTCTTCTGAATTCTGTCATGTGATTATTACAGCGAAACTCATCTTAAATTTATCTAGTGTTCCTTTAGAAATATGATCTATGTCTGCAGCACCAGGAGGGCACTGCTCTGTGAGAGCTGCCCTTTGTGAGGCTCTGTGCAGCCAGAGGCCCGGGAAGAGCTGAGGCAGCAGGTGGTCTGAGGGAGGCGGCCTGAGAACTGCTGACCCAATAGGAAAGGCGGGAGCTGGCCTGGAGGAGTGTGCTGGAAAGCCCCTTCATAGCTGGGGCCGGCGCCCTGACCCTGTGGAATCCCCTCCCTAGTGAGAAAGGCAGCCGGGGCTGGGGAGGAGGGCTCCTGGCAGATGAGAGTGGGTGGAGAAAGTGGGGGCCAGCAGCCCATACAAGCGCACTGGTACGCTTTGTAGGTCCTGTCTGGGAGAACTTGGCCTAGGTAGTAAAACCAGTACTATTGTAAAGAAGAGTTTGGCAGTGAATAAATATGTGATGAGTGAATGAGTGACTAAATTGCTTTCATCACCGAAGAGTCTTTCCTGTTCTTAATTTTTCATCGTTAGCTTTTTATTCTCAATTTACAATGAAAATACAGTTATTGAACTATTATTAGCTCTATTTATTCAAACCCACACCCTCTTCTACTCCACCAATGATCCACACAGGCTTACAATAAGCAGAACATCAGAATAGGACAATGAGACCAATGTGGTTTTAGTCCCCTAAGCCCAGGGCCCTCATCTGTTATGCATGTGTGATGGCAGCTGCTTTTTGACACTGAGGCAGGGATAAATGAGACCATGCACAGACATTGCCCAGCATATAATGCTTAGTTGAGATGATATTAAAATTAAAGTTATAAACTCAGACACACGTAATTTTCCATTTATTTTTCACTACCATTTTATTAAAGAATGCTAATTGAGCAAAATATTTACTTGACTAGAAAGCGTATTACTCTTCATAACTCTGCAAGCTTGTGGAATCCAAGATAATGCTTCCTAAAATTTGAGTTTTATAATAGTCTTGCACAGCTCATAGGAAATTACTCCCTCTAAATTCTTGTGGTCTCCATCCATATTCACAAGGCAAGGGCCAGGTAGGGTCTGTATTCTTGTGACTGATGGAAGAAAGCAAGGGAAGGCTCATCCTTAGCAGGAATGTGAGGGTCAGCAGCCCTTGAACCAGGCTAAAACCGTGGAGATTACTAAATGTAAAAGGATGGATAAGAGAAGGTGAAGACTTCATTTTCAAGTGCAGAACTTTGTGTGTTTAGGTCACTTCTGTTTCAGATGAGCTCTCCGTGTGCTTTCTGTAGGGGAGCACTTGTGTTTCTTCAGGTGTAACTGTAAAATGACAGGAGAGAGGCTGAATGCTAGTTCTGTTAATGAGCTGCCTGGATCTAGGCCTCAAAGCCAAGGAGAGTGGAAGATTGTAGAGTATGGGCTGTGGGCCTCAGGCTCACAGGGACATGCCTATTCCTGGAGCTTCACTGAAAGCTCTAGGGCCAGAGGGCAGGACCGGGAGGGTGGATGGATGGTGGGTGGACATTGGGAGAGAAAGATGGAGACAGAGGGAGACACAACCTTTTATAGGAGGCAGAGTTAGCTGCATGCCCTTGTTAGTTCCTGTGGCTCAAGGAGAGTCCTAAGAGATAGAAAACTGGAACGAAAGAAGGGAAGACCTCTACCAATTGCTCATAAGTGCTTAAAATCTCACCAGTTATGGGCCATCTAATGTAAAGATTCTGATCTCTTAAAACTCAGAGAACTGAGTATAAGACTAGAAGCAGGGTAGAGGAATTCTTTGAATGTTTCTTGGTTATGTACAACCTGGAGAACGTGTATTATTTATTATAGGACCAGTTGAATGAATTCAAGATTGGATCATTTAGGATAGCTAAGAAAAATGTTTAAACATTATCCCCACCAGAAGGAATTAAACAGTTATTCAAATAGTTAAAACAAAACTGATAGGGGAAAGATTATCAGGGCACCATCGGAGCTGCACTTTGGGGTGGGAAGACTCTTCTGAATCTTCTTAAACAAGGCTGAAGCAGTGAGATGGTCATAGTTTTCAGCTAGGTAAATTGCTTTCTGTATTTCCCAAGTTGTATAAGATGAATCAGGGTCTGGTATGTTGAGCATAACTAGATCTCATTCTGTGGTATTTGCTTTTAACTCATGATTTTTTTTAAAGCACTAGTTCTTCATCTTCAGCAAACTTACTTAGTTCAGTCCATCTGTATCTCTCAGTGGTTCTTTGCCAGGAAGGTACAAAACAAGCATTGGACAGCTTTTGCAAAATGTACATGCCGCATAACCTCGCCAACTAGGGAAGAAGAATTGCAAAATGTATGAGATAAGAGGAAATCCAGGTTGTGGACTTGAAAGAACCTGTTACCACCCTCTGACTTTGACAGTCATTGTTCCATGTGGAGTCTCTACTGCCCAATACCCATCCTCCCCTGAAAACAAATAGTTGAAACAACTAACATTGAATCTCACTTACAATAGCAATTTTGCTTAGCAGCTATTGGAATCTGCTTTAGTTTTTACATAGATTTCCTCTTGCTCATACCTTGCTAAAAAAGAAACCTGTACATTCAGTTCATGAAGTGTCATACTGATGCTTCTAAATTCCATTTGGGAACTCCTATTACTAAGATCTTAAGGTCTTCCATGCTTTGGGGGATTTTTCATGTTTATTCATAAAACGCTGAGTAAGCGATTGGAGTTTCAAAGTTGTGCTAAGATCTGTTACCTCTTCTACGGGTTCGTGAAATTATTTGTTATTTGAGATTGTTTGCTTAGTGTGTGCTAATCAGTTACCATTCATCATTTTTAATTTGAAGTTACTACTTAAAAGTGGTAAGATTCCAAGGCGAGTGGGGGATCTGTCCCTTGGAGAAAAATTTATGGGAGTGAAAATATTTTCCTTTCGTAAACAGTTATTGATGTACAATGTCCTCACAGGCTGTATGCGCTGGCATTTATCTATTTTAATTAAAGAGTACCCTGCCTGTCTGTTTGTGGATAACTTAAAAGAAGTGTGTGTCTTGGTGAGAAGCTCACAAGGTTGGTAGCTGGAGCTGTTTGGATGATTGACTCAAGCTCTGGTCTGTACTGGTGTATGAACGCCAAGTCGTAAGAATTTCTGGAATGTAGAATTGCACAGCACTGATAAAAGTTTGCTTTGTTCCCCTATGTGACTTGACCCATTGAGAAAGTGTGGTTCCCTAGGAAGTTTTAATAGTTCAAAGTCCTTAGTTAATAAAGAAAAGGGCCACAACTTAATTCGGCTTGTTTTCACCTGCTGCCTCAAAGATTAACTTTGCTAACCTTAATGAGACAGTTACCCTTTGTTTTGAAGAAGACATTTATGGAGCACTTCACATTTGTTAGTTTCAGTAAACGTGACATTGTGAGGATTTTGTTTTTGTTTTGGGTTGGCTCACAGACTACTAAAGACTTTGCAACTTAAGAGCCTTGTGGTAACTTCATCTAAAAGCAAATCACAGGAAAAGGCACACCCACTTTTTTGTATCAGCTTAATCTTCCACTAGACTCAGAAGGGTTTTGAATTATTTCAGGAAAGTAGGGACTGATAGAGTTTAACCTTCAGTTTTCCTCATTTATTTTCATAAGAGAATGGGAGTGGAATTCAAAACATTCAAATTTGCAGTTAATGTGCGTCACTGTGCTTGGAGTGGAAGGGTCTGTGTTTTTCCAGTGGGAAGCTTTGATCCACAGACTGATACATGGCTGTTGTTACCTCTTTATTCTTTTCTGTCTTTTCTCCTGATTGTTGCTTACTCTTTCAAAAATCAGCTGACTGTACAAGTCCTCTCTGGGAGCAGATTTCAGAACAAAAGTGATCTATAAAGGCAGCACGTAAGTCTTTTCTTGTTTTGGTCAGAGTTTATAAGTTTATAACTTCCCTATTTTTATTGATACTCTAAGTTTACCTCACTTAGTATTTGCTGTTAAATGTGCACTTTATGCCATTAAGATAATTTTGTTTCTACATTCAACCCCTTTTTCTCAAAGATTTTGATTATGTAATGTGTGTTAGAGTTACATTAAATATCCTGACCACTTGTCTGCTTTTTCTTGTGGCCAGCAGTAACAAATGAAAGCTATTTGCATGTGTTGTCTTTAGAGTATCACAGAATTTGTCTAGAAACTTGGCAGATGAATAATAGGCTTCCACAAAGCTCTTTACTCCTGTTAAATCTGAGATATTTTCTAGACTAGTTCTGTTTGAATGAGTCTTTTACAAATGTAGAGATCCTATACATTCTACAAACACCTGCTAGGGACCTTTCCTCAGGTTAAACAAACAAAAAGCAGAAGTTTGACGGCTGTTGGCCGTGAGCGACTGTAAACATCCTCGACTGGAAGCTGGGAGGCCAGAATGGGCTTTCAGTCGGATGTTTGCAGCTGCTCACTGCCTCTGACTTCCAGGAGCCTCTCCAGGAGCCACGATGATCTGGTGGGCAAAAACGGAATACCTTGCTTTCTCTTTGGTGTGTGTCTATCATGTTATTTATAATTATCTGCAATTTCAAAATAGCTGCTTTTTTAGAGCCATTTGCAAAAATCTTTATTGATGGAAATCTGAATTGTCTGAAAAGGGAAAAAGATTAAAGATCACAGTGAATTAACTCACCTTCACATTATTTGGATGAAATCTCCATTATATCTTTCTAGGTTTAGTCTTTAAGTAATAAAGTAGAAATTCTCAACTTAATCAAGTGTCTACAATAAACGAATACTTATTCTACTAAGTCTTATTTGAAAAATCTCTTTGTTCTTATTTTTGTTAATCAGCATAGGATTTAGGCATTGGTTGAGCAAACTGTCTCCTTACAAGTAAGTGAAGTGTTTATGCAAAACATGTGTCTCTTAAAAATAGTAAACGAATTCTGACCTAAATATATGAAAGCTGTTTAAGATTGAGAATGAGTCTCTCATGGATCTCTGTCATGAACCTGATTTTCAGTTTGTCTTTTTGTAAGTCTGTTTTTTTCTTAACATGAGCATTCATTCACTTAAACTGTAGGAATGAGACACTTTTTTTAAAAAAGAGAGGAAGGCAACTCCTTTGTCTTCTAAATCACAGGATTTTCAAAACATATAGTATTTTATTTAGAAGTTGTAGCTTCTGGTCCCCACTTGACACCCATTGGCGATGTGGGGTAGAGGTGACATTGAAGCAGTGTGACCGCCTTGTTTACAATGGTGGGTGTTCTGATAGATGCTCTGGACAGAAGCGTACAGAGGTGCCTTTAAGTTTCCCTCATCCTTACAGCCATCAAGTGAAAAACTCAATTAGTCATGCCAGCCAGGGGAGGTTAGTTGCTGCCCCTGAAACGCAGGGGGCTGAGTGAGGAGCCCAGGGTCAAGCCCTGGGGCCTAGATTGAGAATGTGGCCTGTTTTAATAGGTAAATGGAAAACTCTGGGAGCAAATAACTCAGCTGTGTCCCAGGGAACCTCCCAGTATTTCCCAGGAAGATGGCTGTGGGTTTGAAGAAATGGGTAAACTGTTCTCACTTCTTTGACCTTCACTTCCTGTAGGTTCTCCTTTGTGTTCACACACCCTCACCTCACTCACTCCACTCTAAAGCTTCCATTTTCCATTTCTAGCTGCTTATTTCCATCACATACATAATTACTTACTGGAATTTTTTAACATGGAAAAATCACAACATTCTTAGATACTCTGAAACCAACAAATGTAAACCTTTATAAGCCATTCTGGTTGGTGTTGAAATTAATCCTATTATGTATTACATCTTCTGCACACATTTTTACAATAACAATCTAAAATGCTATTTTAAAATGTCAGTAATGTGCTGCTATTTACATTGAAATAAGATCTGGATGCAGTGTTTTGGTTTTACAGAAAAAAAATCCTAATTTTACAAATTCACAGAATCTCATTTCTGCAACTATGTGGACAAAGTTATTATGTGCATAAGTAAAATAAATTGGCATTTTATATAGATTAGAAAACATTACTAGTTGCTTTCATGTGGATATGTATTAATATAACTTTTAAAATTTCACACTCAGATCAAAAAAGTAGCATATATGAAAAATCTCTTTGTGGTGCTTGGAGTCAAACCCAGGACCTCGAGCACGCTAGGAGACTGCTTTACACTTGGGCTACTACATGTCCAGCTCCACAGATTCTTAAAATGGACTCTAGGGGTCAGTTACTGAGAATAAAGCACTGTCAGCATGGGTGCTGGGTAACTGTAACCTGAGTCGCCGTGGAGTTAGTAATGTTTAAAAAATAGCAGCACACAGAAAACCATGAAACTGTTGTACACTTGGTTTTTTTTATGATTTGCCAAAATAAGAATTGACACATCCTTGGAAGGGAGATTTCTAAAGGAAGTCTAAGAGCGTCTAAAAGTGGCAGTTTTTCTGACCTTAAAACTCTGATTTGAACGTGTACTTAATTTTGCGCTAATGCTATCTATAAATACCACAAATGTGTAAGCTCTTTCCTCTAGGAGAAAATAACAGATATGAGGGGGAGGCCTGTGGGGAGGCGCTGCACGGGAGGGTGAACCAGTGCACGTGTTGGTGTCTGGACAGTAAAGCCCAGGTCTGTCCAGATCGATGTCAGAATTGTCTTGTTTTCTTTCACTAAAATTTTAGCTGCATATCACCTTTAGGGGGGAAAAATTCTTTCCTGAGTGATGTCAGTGATTGGTGGATTAATAAGACTTAATTCAAATTTGCCCATTTTTTTCTGTATTAGAAGCATAACAAGATTCTAATTATTTCTCTTATGAGGGACTGAAATCTTAAAGTCTCACTAAAATAATGGAGAAGGTTTTCTTCAGATGGTGTTATGTCAGAATAGGCATTGGAAATTCTAAATAGATACAGGAGATGTGTTAGAGAGTACATAGTATAGTTGTTTGTGTATCCTACCAAACAAATACAGAACTAAGCTTTTAAATCATTTGAGATTGTTTTATGATTATTATTTGTCGTCTTCATTTTTATGCCTCTTAATGGCAAAATGGAAAAAACCTTATTTTCTAAATGTGCTTATTATTAGGAATACAAGTCAGTGAATTAAGTATTCTTTAACAGGCTTCTTCCGTTGTTATGCACAGACAAGTTCTCTCTCATTAATACACACTTTTCAATCTGCAGTGTAAATGTGGTGGGCAAGTTAATGTTGCCAAGTGATACTTAATCTACCTTTCCTAATTTGTAGATCTAATTATTATAAAAGCTTAATGGTGTAGTACTTTGAGAATAGAGGCTTTTGATACAAATTAAAACAAAGTACATTGGGGATTCATTTAGCACAAACACTAAACGTGAACTTACTGTTCCCATACATGTTAAGGCCTCACATGGCTAGAGAAACTGAAGAACGCAATCTATCAGGTAACTTCATAACAGTGAACTACAGCAGAGTCTCCACCTTTCATTTCAAAAGTGGTACAGTAAGATCTTAGGATGTGAGAAGCCTTACTGGGAAGTGTGTCAGAAAATATAAACCATCACAGAATATGAGAAGGTATCATAAACTGGTTATTCTCATTGTACTTCCTAGTCGGCCCTTAACTACCCTTCTGAATTTTTGATTTGGTAGTTTTTAGCTAAAGTGTTAAACTCTTGACAAATGCTTATACCAAAAGATTGTAAGTAAAGGAAAATTTATGTGACAACACGTGAACCAGAAAGCCACATGCACTTAAGCATATAAATAAAATTCCAGTGCCATAGGATTGCAGCACCTGGGCTGGTGATATAGCTCAACATTGCAAGCACCTGCTTGGCAAGCACAAGCACAAAGTTGTGAGTTCAATCCCTGGTACCAAAAAAAAAAAAAAAAAAAAAAATAGCAGCACCTATAGTCATGAACTCCACAGTCAGTGGAAATGTACTTATTTGGAGGATGTGTGATACTAATGTCATAAAGACATCGGTGCCCTAGTTAAGTGAAGATTTGTTTCCACTGCGTGTAGCCTTGCTGAAGTGAGCAAAGAATTGGGAAAAGTTATAAATTCGGGTACTCAACTTTGAGTATTTATTTATGTTTTGCACACAGTAGATCTAAATGCATACTATAAATGGAAATTAATTTTTAATTAGGATGTTGTAAAAACCATGTTCTTTTTCCTATGCGTTCATGGCCATATCAGCTATATATACTTAGCTTTCTCCAGTTTCCATTATAGCTTTTATCCCAGTAAATCTGTATTTTGCTTAAAATAAATTCTGACTGTCAAAAATCAAAAAAGTAATTAGGAAATTTTCACACTGCTTATTCATAGAATAATGTTCAGTTGTATTTTGAAGCAGTCCTGTAGTCATTTCTACTTCAGCTTCCAATTCTGGGCTGACTTTCTTGGTTCTCTTTTATAACTTGTCCCCCAAATCACCGAGTAATTAAAAGTAAATCATGGTAAGTTATTAGTAATTCCAAAAACATTAATGTTTCTTTAAAACTATAAATTCAACTGATCAAAATGTAATTTGCTGAAATACAGCTTATTTATTCATTTTGTATAGAATAGAATCTGTTTATATTGTTGGTACAAATTTAATTCTTATTGAATGTTTATGGTTAATAGCTAATGAAAGCCACCTTTAAAAATCATTCCATTTATCTGAGACATTGTTTGGACTAGTGCCAGAAAAGTCAGGGTTATGTTTTGGATTTAAAAATGGGACAGCTCACTATTCCTGAAGAAAATTTAAGGTCTTATGATGACGGACACCATCTATGTTAAGAAGAACAAGAAATATCAATAGAGGCAGAAGGATTTGCTAAAACATGGAGAATGATTAATCTTTATTTTTGGATTGATATATTGGTTAAGTGCTAAGGTGTATAAATGGGTAAAAGTCTCTCCTCTTTGGAACTTTTTCAAAAGAGGTCTTCCTGATTTGGTTCATGCTCCATCTTCTGCTGTCTCCTCATTCTCTAAGCTCTGGCCACACAGACTTTCAGTTCTTTAAACAACCTTGTCCTGTCCCTTTGCCATTCAATTGGAAAACATTTGCCTTAGTGTTTTCCGCTGCATGGACTGAACACTTGTGTTTTACTTACCTCTTCCCCAAAACACATGCATGTACATCTACATGGGTGCACAGTCACACTTTAAGCTTTATCCTAAACGTCATTTCCTCTTGGGCAGAATTCCCTTATTCCCTTTTGTTCATGCTTGAGACTCCTTCTCTGTCCTGAGACAGGAATGTCCAAAGCAGCCCACTGTGGAAATGTTCTGGGAGGGAACAGCAAGTGCAAATGACCAGAAGATGGATCAAGCAAAAATTATGAAGTATTTTGATACAGGTTGAGCCAAAAAGAGTCAGAGAGGCAGGCAAAGACAGGTTGTAGGTTGTAGTGGTAAATTTGAGGCTTCCTAAGAGGCACTGGAGTAGTACTTGCTATTATGAAAATATTATTTGAGTTCAGTTTAATTAAATGACAGGAACTTAACCATAGCATCTGACCATACCAGATGGTACTGTCAAAAAAGGTGAAAAACATCTTGCTTCTGTAAATATTGAATGCCTACTTAGGAAAAGAACAGTCAGTGTTTGGGACTGAAAGATACAATGCTAGCATGGGTGCAATGATACAGTGTTATATGGACCGAAGGTTCAGAATTATCCAAGTCCCACCTGAGACCAGCCAAGTCTCCCTGAAAAGGTCCCACAGGATTCACATACTAACCTTATCACTAAGTAAGGCATTCACTCCAACCTCAGTATAGAATGTTAGTGATCCAAGCTGAAATAATTATTTCCTACTCCTTTAGCCTAGAGTCACATATTGGGATTCCCCATTTATGAGAGCTGTTGGAGGTGAGTTGTGAGGAAATGAAGAAGAAACAGAGTTTGGGGTCTGTCCACAACCATACCACTTACTCCTGGGAGAAGGAACATCCTTAAGCCTATGAAAATGGGAGGAGGACCGTGTCTGTGTGTTCTTGAACATTTAGCTCAGCCCAGTGACTGAAAAAAGTGTTCTTCAACCTGACCCATGATCGCAGCACTCTGCTCTGTGTGCAGAGTAGAGAAGGGCCACAGAGGGAGCAGGGCAAGGAAGGTTGCTAGCAGGCATGCGTACTCTCCCTGCATGCCAGTCCTTGCCCATGAGCAATTTTCCTTGTGGTGAAAGAGATGATGTACATGCAAAATAACTAATATCAGTCCATGAGGTCCTAAGTAGTGGTAGTAATAATGAAATTCTAGTGACATATATTGTTCGCTATGTGCCAGGCACTGTTCTGTGTGCTTTTTTTGTATCATTCTCAGCTGAGTGCTCACAATAGCATGGTAAGTGCCATTATCATTTTACAGAGGCGAGACTGGAGGCACAGAAAGGCTAAATAAATTACTTAGCCAAGCTCACTCAGGAAGTGGCAGAGAATGAAAAGTGCTGAAGATCACTTAAGAAAGCACAACCAGTTTAACCTGGAAAGGTGGTGGAAGGCATCTAAGGTTACTCTGCTCAGGTTGAGGACGTGGGGTTCAGGGAGTGTCCCGAGAGGAACACTGGAGTGCAGGCGGGGCATGTGCCTGGGGAGACTGCCCCGCTGGCTGCACTGCTGCCTGATTAGCCTCTCAGCAGGTAACAGGAGACGAGAGGCTGGGCTGGGATATTGTGGAAGTTTTGCAAATGTGCAAAAATAACTCTGTAAGCATATAGCAAGCTACACTCGTAAATAGTGTTGGATTATAGGTTAACATTATTATGCAGACGTGTTTTGGTTCCCTTGAAAGCTGTGAAATAAGGGACAGCTCCCGCTGCATCTGCAACTAGGCTGCTATCTGTGTTTCTTTCATTCTGTAGTTGCAAAGAATCATTCATGCCAGCACAGTTAATGAGCTTCAGCAGCTGTTAAATGAAATTATATATTCTGCACAAAGAGGGCTTTCAAATGCTGCCATTGTCTCCTGACCATTTTGGTATCTTCACCACCACGGGAATACTTTTAAGTCACAATGGCCCGAGTTGTTCTTAGTCCAGGGGACTCTTAACGACCTGGTCAGGTGGAGCCGGTGGGGAGAGGGTTATTTGGCAAAGACAGCCATATAGAGTGTTACTTCTCTCATCACAGGTGCTGTCTTCACCAAGGAATAGTAGGGGAAAACGATTCACAATTTTCTGTAAAGCTTTTTAAAACGAAATAATTATCATCTACCAACAAACTTTGAATCTTCCAAGTAGGGAACTGAACCAACTATTTCGAGAGCTGAGGCTAGGAGAACTGAATGAGCCTTGGTTCTTCTTTTCCTTTAGGATGTTTCTTTGCTCACACTTTCACTATTGGAGCTTTCTGGTCAGCTCTTGGAGTATAGTTTGAATATTTTCCAACCTCTTATTGTTTTAAATTCAAACTTTCATATTTAGCTTTCAGCTATTTCTCTGAGATGATCACTTTTCTCTAATGCATTCTTTTTTATTTTTCTTTTCAGTGCTAGGGAATTGAACCCAGAGCCTTTGCACTGAGCTACATCACCAGCCCTTTGTATTTTTATTCTTTATGTTGAGATAGAGTCTTATGGAGTCTCTAAATTGCCCAGACTGAGCTCAAATTTGCAATCCTCCTGCTTCCTCCTCCCATAGTGCTAGAATAACAGGTGTACACCCCACATCTGGCTTCCCTAGTGCATCCTAACAAATGTCAGCTCCTCCTGTGCCACCTAAAGGGCGTCTCTGGTGTCCAGGACACTGACCTGTACTGCACTGAGCTTGGTGGGATCTGCCCCTCACTATGGTGATGAGTTTGATTGTAACTGGGGCTTTTTAGTAGACAGAAAAGAACTCCAGGGTAGAGTTCTGTCTGTCTCCCAGGAGTTGCAAAGCTTTGTGCTTTCTCATATACAGGGTGCCACTCTTACCAATCACGTGCTCTTTCCCCCTCATGAAAGAATATTTACATTTTTCCATCAACACTTCCACCTTAGACTCACCATAGGAAAACACTTTTGCTAGGCATAGTTGACTGTCTGGTGCAGGAAAACAACCAGGTCTGTGACTTCCAGATTACAAAAAAACAGGTCAATCTTGGTGAAGTGTTAGTTTAACCAATTAAGTGATGTTTAAGAATTAAACATTAGAGAACCAGAGAATAAGCACAAGAAACACAGGTATTTTTATGGCTAGATGTATACATACATAACTGCAGCTCTGTAGTCTCAGACTTCCCATCTCTTTACATCCCTGATCCTGTGACCCTTCCATATGGCCAGATGTTCATTATTTATTTGAGCTGTTTGCTCAATCGTATTACATTAATCGGGTTGTGCTCTTCTTCTAATTATTGGCTACCTTCAAAATGGCGGCAGTGCATCCTCCTGTAATACTTCCTCCTCAAAAGGGAAGAGACATAAAAGGCTCTTCACTTTTGTGTCTCTTCACTTTTGAGGAGAAAGCATTACATTTGATAAACAGTAATGGAGACAATATCCCTAATGAGCAAAACACTGCTTAATAAAAAGACAAGCCACGAGAGCGTTCATGTCTTGGTCTCTGCTTGACTTACTTAGGAGATGTAGACCCGAGACTGTCCCGTGCCCCGTGAGCTACAACCTAACTATCTGCCGCCACGTAGATTCCTTCAAAATATTGCTGAATAACACGCTTTCAAATAACTCTGGTGCCTTCTCAGCCGCAGTAATCTCCGACACACCAGTATGTTGAATTTCACAGATGTTCTCAGGAGTATGCAGTAAGTGCCACATATTCATGGAGGGACTACTGCAGGAAAGTGTTTGCAAAGCTTGGGTGTGAACCTTTGTTCTTTCAACAAGCATTTAAGATGCAGACTGTCCCTGGCATTGTATAGCACAGGAGAACACTGGCCTGCTGACTAAACAAATATGATTGCCAAGGTGAATTACTGAATTCCAACTGGCCTTGCTTGATAGAGTTTTGTTCCCTTTTCTCCCACACAGTGTCCTACTTTTTTATTAGACAAACTGCCTTCAAGTCTTGCAAGTAATTTCTGTATTTCACTGAGCATTACTATAGCAGTTTCCCACTGTTTATGTTTTTAAACTAGTACTTGGATGAGTTCCACTGAAGCAGAATAAATAACGGCATGTGTGCATCTGTGCAGATATCCACCTAGAACTGCATTATGAAAAGTCCCAGTGCTGCAACTCCTGTCGCTGCTGCGATAATCACATCATCAAGCTACTGTGACTTTACTAAACATGGGTGACTTCATGTCAGTGTGTCCTCTAGAGGACTGTCTGGGAGACTCCCTTCCAACAGAGGAAGTGGGCTGACGAGGGCTGGTGTTCTCATTCCAGATCCTTCCCATCTCTGGGAGGCTGCATCCTTTGGAGGAAATAGATCTGTCTGTGTGCCACAGTGTAACCCTGACGTTCCACAGGGCGAGGGGAGGAGGTCACACAGACCTTCTGGGTTTCAGCGCTAGTCTTCCCCTTTGGCAAGAATTTGAAAGGAAGTATTTAACAATGGGATTTTATAAAAGCCAATGTAGTAAAGAATGTTTTTATATTTGAATGGATCTGAGGAAGTTTCCTTTTTCTCCCCTCTGATAAGTGCAGGGTGTTTAGGGGTAATGGTATCTGTGGATTTGTGGGGGAGGACTTGCCTGTTTTATTGAACCTTATGGAAAAATTTTCTCATTTTGTCATTTCCATTAAAGGTAGTTGCCAGAAGAAAAAGTTGTAGTCTCTTAACTTCATACTGATCTCAAATATTTTGCTTAAGGGGAATTAGTGACAGTCTCTTAGGAAGGTGATTTGTTCAACAACCTGAGCTCTAGTCATGCCGGAAATCATGAGGTTATTTTCTTTCACACATGTGCCATAAGACCTGCTAATTGTAAAAGCTTGAAATGCAAATAGTTTTATATTTAAAAATTAAAATTAAACAAAATAGCGGGGAAAATGTTCTTGTCATCATCCCGTTTGCTTTCAGCCTTGTCTGGTCTTCCAGGTAGCTGCTGTTTCTAGGCCTAATGTCCCCATCAGATATGCCAAGTGGCTAGGCTTGCAGTCCCTGCGGAAAGTTAGAGGAGAGCTCCTGAGGAACAAAGGTAAATCCCATTCTTTCAAGACCTGCAGTGTTTACAGGCTTAGATGCAGCAATGGGTTGGGTCTGCATCAGGCCGCGACCCATGTCATAACACAAAGCAAAGGTTACCTTCCTGTGCTTAAAGCATTTCAGTGCCTTCTAGGAAGAATAAGGCAACAATGATACCATGTTTGTACTTTTTGATTATTGTATAGTCGATTTGGATTTTGTTAATTTCTAGTCTTTAAAGCAAAGTAATTTAAGGAGATTAACATAGTATATGATTGTTGTAACATCGCAAACTCCTTGGTCAGAGCATTCAGTGAGCTGGTTCACTTCCCTCTCAAATGGCAGCCCCATGAATTGGTCATCCAGACAATGTCTGAATGTTTTTTCAGACAGGGAACTAATACTGACATCATATTTTACACATATAAAATTCATCCTTCCACTTGATAAATGTTTATGGAGCTTTTGTGCAGATGAAGACATGGCCAAGAGCAGTGTGGCCTCCTTTGTGAAGTAGATATATAAAGAAGATAAAAGATGAAAGCAAGGGTTGCCCAAGAGAACCTATGAGAGTTTGAGTTGAAGCGTGGGAGGAAGGAGTGTTCAGAGGTTTACTGAGCTTGGTGAGTTTCAGGAAGCAGTTTAAAAACACATTTGAACATTCCGAATGACAGATAGATGCTCGGCAAGTGGATCAGGCATGCAGGTAGCTCAGAAAGCTAAAGAGCATGTGCAGAGGGTGAAGGTGTGAGAAGCAGAGCCCACTCAGGAGGACTAGCTCATGGGTTGGTGTAAGAAGAGCACCGTGGAAAGAATCGGGAGCATAACACTGCGGTAGGAGGAGGAAGAGGCCCCAAAGAGTTCTTTGGAGGAGGAAAAGGAGGCCAGAAGGGAAGGGAAGAGAGAAAGCAAGGAAGGAGAAACCCTAATATCAACAGTGCAAACAGATCAATCGAGTATTTGGTGTTGAACAGGAAGAGGCTGTCTGCCCTGTGAAGAAAGATGGGAAGATGTTAGGATAGATCTGAGATGGGATATAGTGAAGTGGGGAACAGGTGTACTTTGTGAAGTAGGAAGTGAGATAGATCACACTTAGAGGGCATGAGAAGGAGGAAGAGGGTGGTTTGGAGAAGCTACTATGAAAGTTAAGGAAAAAGCTGGGTACAGAAGATATTCTGCTTACCTGAGGGCTCAGATCAGAGGCAGTGAATTTAGGGTGGCATAGATCCACTTTAAGACATAGATTTTTTTCCTGGCACTAAGTCAAAAGTCTAAATATAGGAACAAAGGGGGAGAATACTGTACACTAGAAACCCCACCTGAGGAAACAGGCCATTGTTTTACATGTAGGGCACCATAGCTATAGAGTAACCTAAGGCTGGCCTTTTGATAAATGATTCACTTTCCTTATCTAGAAGTAGCAGCTTTGTCCCCTGCCCTATTAACTCTCCAGATTTCTGCCACGACCTCAAAGTACTCTGTGCCCACAAATCTGGGTTGGCTCTGTGGAATTTGGTATAGAAGTTGTCATTTCTCTGACCCCTTAGTATTATTCCCCTGCTTTTCTCAAGCATCATGGATTGACTTGTACACTCTAGTGCCTAACTGTGTAGGAAGCATTGATTTATTTGATGCCATGTAGGGATGAGTTAATCCTCATAAGTGAATTCTATTCCACTTAAAACTATCACAACTAAACAATCATAAAAGACAATTTCTAAGATGTATTTTGCCCTACTTATAGTAGCTCCCTGATGACTTTAGGCCCTGGGTATAAACATCAGTCAATGGCTATGCATGTTGAATGCATTAAAGCCTCTGATATTTTGATTTTGGTTTGAATCTTCAGTTTTGACTGCTAATCTCTCTATGACTAAGTCATGCCTTAAAAGTAGGGATTGTGTCTAATACTTCTTTCCCTCCTACTGCATCTAGAACAATGCCAGTAGAAGTCCTATACATCTAGTTGGTTAACTTCTGAAGACAGCATAAGTCTCTTAATGTTGGCTCCAGTCACATTGGCTTATGTAATTATTTGGCAATTGTCAGTATTACTCAGGTTTGGCTTAGTGTCAATTAAAACTCCTTCCTTTTCTATGTGCATTACTCTTTTGCTCCAGTTAGTGTGAGTCTGGCCATTATCTAAGTTAGAATAGGGATCTAACATACAGCTGCAGGCTTCACAGAGGCTATGCTATGTCATTTCCCTCCATGGGAAGTTTCCTGGCCATGCTGCTCATTGCTAAATTAGATTTGGCCATCAAAGTAATCTGTGAAAGTCCTTTAGTATCTTGATTCACTCATCCAACATAATTATTCATGTTTTATGTCAAATTGGGAAAGCCTGGTGTCAATAAAGATTAAAGTTAAATAGTTGCATACAGAATGCTTAAGCCAGGAGAAAGCCAGAGAGGCTGCTGCCGAGGTCTCCCAGGTGGGTGTCTTTTGGTCATCAATTCCTTCAGGAGACATCTGCTCGGTACTTGTGTGTTTCCCTGAAAGCATCAAGAGTCAGGCTAAACTTTTCCGCAAGCACATCTTAAGAGATTCGCTCAGATATACTTTGCCTGGCAGCTTCTTTCTCTCTGTCCTGCCTGTAATTACATTAAAAAGGGAGGAAATAAAAATCAACACCTGCCTGCCTTCACTCCCAGATCCTTCTCAGAAAAGATAAAGGGTAATTCTGATCCAAGGCAGAGGATTTCAGACATTAGTTACCCATTTAATAAATATGTGTTAAGCTGTTACTCTGTGCTAAGGGGTTGGCAGTACAACTGTGAGCAAGTCAGACATCATCCCTCCCCTCCCCAGAAGTGTCCCTGACTGCCAGCTCCGGAGACAGGCTGCTGGAGGGACAGAGCAATAGCTGAGCAGGGCTGGATGCAGCAGAGCTAGGAGTCGGCAGGCGCAAAATGGAAGCTTTCAAGTTACTAAAACTAAAGTCAAATGCAGTGTCAGGGTCTAAACAGATTTGGAAGCTGGGTGAACCATGTAACAACCCCTAAGATATTGAAATAGCTTGTTTTCTAGAACATTTAGTATTAACGAACTTTTCATTTCGGTAAATCAAGTGCATCCCAATAATAGCTTTCACACACTCTGGTTAACATACTCTCTGCAAATGGCACTGTCATCTAAAGTAATGCCTTTGAACTGAGAACTGCCTCATAAGAATTTTCATTCTTTTGCCATGGGGGGAAAAACCTAACAGAACAATGAGTCAATTTTTTTCTTTACTGCATTGCCTAAGTCAGATGTTCTTTAGAGAGTTTTCAGAGAATTGCTTACGCAACATCCATCTCTCCGCCTGTTCCTCCAGAGAGACATCGTGATCGCTTTCTGAAAGTCCCTCTTTGTTTAGGTGTGTGCTACACCTGGGCTGACTCTCACCCTGATTCCGAGTTAATCAGATCCCAGGGACAGATCTCAAAAGGACTGTAGGCTGGAACCCTAAGATAATTGGCCCACAACTCCTATTTAACCCTCACTGGGTTCCTTTTCCCCTTTTCCGGTACAGCTTACTCTGAGCCTGAAGATTGGCTGCCTCTCTCCTGGAAGCTTCTCTTCCGCCTCCCGGGGGCGAAGGCCAGGTTGTGTGGGCTCAAGCTCAGAAACCACACAAGAGACTCCAGATGCCCAAAAGGAAAGAAAAGTTTTCTTTTTCTCACCATTGCTGTATTTTCCTCTTCTTTTATGTATTCCTGGGCTCCTTTTAATCTGTTTCTCTCTGTAGTTGCTTTCTATACAAAAACATGTCACACTGAGATGTAGAAACTTGTCCAAATGAAGTTAGGCAGATGTGTGATGCCAGATAGACACACATGATGCGTCCCCTCGCTTCATTTAGTTTCCCGGTCAAATATCACATTACTAAGAAAGGCCTTACCTGACCCCCAGCTGATCACTTAGCTTGCTGTCCTTTCCCTGAGAGCATTTACTGCCACCTGTCCAGCTATGTGTTCATCTCTTAATTGATGGCATTTGTCTTTTCATGAATACACTTACAACAGGAACTCACTGCTAGGTCTCTATAGCTTAGAATAGTGCCTGGCACATAATAAACCTTTCAGCTGTTTTAAACAAACTTGTTTGTACATACAACATTTTGACAGTTAAGAATTTATCTTAATGAATATTGTTGTTATCATCATCTGTCTTAACGCTGAGTAATGCTTGTCCAGTGTCACACAGGTAAGTGGAGGCAAGGTTAGTACTCAGTCTCCTGACTATTTGTATGAACGTGTAAGTGTCCATATTTACTGGCATGTCTCTGTAGAAAGTATAACATATAAAAGGCAATGCATGAGCCAGGCATTGTGTTGCGTTCCTGTAATCCCAGGACGGCACTTGGGAGGCTGAGGCAGGAGAATTGCTGTGAGTTTGAGGCCAGTCTGGGCTACAGAATGAAGTCAGGCAAGTTTTTTTTTTGTTTGTTTGTTTGTTTTCTCTTTTTGGTACCAGGGATCAAACTCATGACCTTGTGCTTGCCAGGCAGGCGCTTGTGCCACTGAGCTAAACCCCCAGCTCTACAAAGTGAATTCAAAGCCAGCCTGAACTGCAAAGTGAAACCCTCTCAAAAAAAAAAAAAAAAAAAAAAAAAAAGGGGGCCAGGGATATTGCTCAGTGGCACAAGCGTCTGCCTGACAAGCACAGCTTGAGGTCATGAGTTTGATCCCTGGTAAAAAAAAAAAAAAAAAGGCAATGCATGAAACTTAATCACAAGTAGCTCTTTACTAAAAAGTGTGGACTCATCTAAAAGGCCAGGATAGCAAATGTAAAGGAAACCTGTGCTTAGTCTGAAAATTGCACATCAATCAGGCACTTCAAAATGAGAAGAAATTGTTTAAAATAAAAAAGAAACTAGGATGGCGAAAAAGGGAAAGGAAGGAAGGGAAAAAGGAGAAAAATGCAAGCTATTTATGCTATTAGTGTCTCTTAGTTCATTGAAAAGGAAAGTTTGCAGTAATATCAATTGGAGAATTTTTATGCCCATATCTTATACTCCGATTAACTACTTCGAAGATGGTAGTGTGCAATGTATTTTAACTGTTGTTATTCTCCTAGTAGTTTGTTGTGAAATTCTATTGTACCTTTTTTCCATAAAATTAAAAAAAAATTAGGCACTTCAGTTTCTCTCCTTGAACTTCTAGTACCAAATGATTACAAAAAGAAGTGGTGAATTTGATCTTACTTTTCCTTTTTTTTGGCCTAACTCTAAGATGACTGTTTATTTCTCAAAATTTAACTAGTAGCTGGGTGTGGTGGTATGGTACATGCCTATAATCTCAGCACTCAAGAGGCTGAGGCAGAAGGATCCTTACGAATTGGAGACTAGCCTGGGCTACAAAGTGAGCTCAAGGCCAGCCTGAACTGCATAGTGAGACCCTGTCTCAAAAAAAAACAAAAACAACAACAACAACAAAAACCCCACAAACAAACAAAATTTAACTGGAGTCACTCTATTTTACTTTCCTTTGGAGAGAAAGGAGAGATGGCGGGGGGGGCGGGGCATGTCTTGCAAGCGCCTAAGTTATGTTCCCTTCTTCACCTCGTGTGCCTCTTGCTGCCCTTGCAGACATTTTGGCCCTGGTGATTCAGTAGCTGAATTTGGGGCCAGCTGAGTTTCATTCTGCCATTTGAGCTGCTTCTTGCTTTCTTGCAGATTCCTCACCCTTCACATGAGTTGGGAAATAGATGAGTTTTCAGATGATAGGATTTCAAGGATTTGGGTTTGGGGACATTTGTTTTATTTTATTTTGGTAAGTGCATAGAGGAGATTAAACTAGAAGCTTTGATTTTGCAAAGGTAACAAGACAAATGTTCGTCATAAGATTTTGCAAAACATTTTTTCAGTATAATGGAAAACATTAAGATCTGAGGTAAATTTAGTCTGTGTGCGTAAACACATATAGAAAGACTTAAAAGATTAACTGAAGTGAAGCAAAAGCTATGTAATACTAATATGTTGTGTAAGTCGAGCATATTTTCCTTGGTTTGATTCTATTGGGTTCTGTTTTGCATCAAAAAAAAAAAAAAAACCATTCTGTCATGTTAATATACAATAGCCACAAAAATCTGGCACACGGCTGCCACCCTCAGTGCTGTGCAAGGAAATCATTGCCAGAAGTTTTCTTAAAATATAGGAAGTCCCCTGTTCAAATCACTGGACATAGTCTGCCATCTGAGAAATCTTTACATTTTCCCTATTATTTTAAGAGCAGTCAATTATTGTGTAGCAAATAAACATCTTTTATTTAATCTGCCTAAAGTGAGCACTGCATCGGATAGCCAGGTCTCATCGTTGCTCTCCTGTCCTTTTTTGTCTTGAAAACTTATTAGAACATTAAGAAAATAGTAACCAAAAAGAAATCCCCAAAGAGAAACGCTTCATAATCCTGATTCAAGCCTAAATATTTAAGCTTTTGCTTATTACATTTCAGTGTCTGCTCATTTTTATATAGTTAAAATCATGAAATGTGTTAAAAGTAATAGTATACTTTAAAATATTATAGAGGTATTGTATTAATGACTTAAGTGATTATGTTACATTGATATGCTACCTTATGCCAAATTACTATTTAAGTTGTTTTCATTTTAATGATTACTATTACCTTTTTTGTCTCTATCACTTTATTTCCTTATGACAAATGACCTTAAACAATATCACCAAGTCGAAAATAGAATTTTGTAGCTTCACATGAGTATGACAGATTTATTGTAGTACCTCCAGCATTGTGTATGTAAATTTTTTAATTTAGTAGTTGTAAAATACCAACTCAAAATCTTATTGACTGCAATTTATAAATTACAAAATTAGTAGTGATCTCTGTATTTGGTTATTTGAACTTCTTTGGAGAGTTTTATGCTCACAGCTCTGGAAGCAAGTGTTCCTGGCCCCGTTACTGCATATTGAACATTGATATACATGGATCAAATAAAGACATTGCAATGATCCTCTGAGAAGTAGTATATAATGCCTCACTTTATGGAAGAGTGTGCACTTGCCAATGTAATACAGTAAACGTGATCATTGCCCATTATGACAGACAGTTGCTTTGTCCTTCAAAATTGACAGTGGACGTGTGATGGGATGGAAATGTTATCACCATGGAAAATAAACCAAACAGATTAAAGCTTAGGCAAAGGGAACTATAGGAGCCATAGTAGACCAAAGGCTAAGCACAATGTCTTGTATGTATTGCATATCATCTTGTCTAGTGTTTTTACAACTTTACCCAAAATGCCTTTGGATGAGAGTGTTAATCCATTTGTATGTACTATAGTTATGTCTATCTTTTGCAATTTGTCTTCTCTTTGTCTTTTAAATTACTTGTTTCTCTTTCTGCCTTTTGTGCTCAACAGATATTCTTACTGTACATTTTATTTCTGTTGTTTTTTTAAAGCTGTATTTCCTTGCATTTTTATAATGTCACTATAGATATTATAATATGCTTCTGCTTTTCTCACAATTTAAAATTATTATTGGATTAAGTTTGGTAAAAAATGTATTATAGTTATATATATGTTTATGTGTGTATATATATATATATATACACATAATGTATAGAAACTTTGAAATACTATAGTTCCATACATATTACATCTACTTTAAAAACCAATATGCAGTGTTACATGTTTGCTTTAAGCAGATATATTTCTTCAAGAAATGAAACAGAAAAATGTGTGAAAGGGATCGTATGACCCCTGGGTAGTTATTAAAATAGACTGTTTCTAAAATGAATCTCATAATGCATTGCTATGATGTCCTTAGCCGTGGGACCTCCACGTGCGCTTTCTGCGGCACTGAGAGGCAGGCGTGGCGTGGAGCCGAGCGCCACGAGCTTGCTGCGCGGCCAGTCAGGCTCCGGCGCTGCCCCTGCGCGCGTCTGACTTCAGCGGGGATGACCATGCCCATGGCCATGCCGGGTTCCCCTAGCTAAAGGCAAAACTGAAAATAGGAAGTCTTTGACTTTGGAAGAGCTGCTTCCTGCATGGAAATTATTTAGTATTCAGTGTCTTATTCACTGTTTATATATATTTTTGAAATCTGAGGGTGATGCCTTTTTTGCTCTATATAGAATGGGCACTTTAGTCACTGTGTGACGATATAAACTGCAACACAAAAGCCTTGTTGAGACAATGCTCGTTTGCTCACAATATGCAGTACTTGCTTTCCTTTCCAAATGAACAGAAAAACAACCAACAGTGCTTTAGGCTATAGTGACACCTGGTGGCACTTTTGTTTAGTATTTTGTTATTTGATTCTATTTAGTCTGCAACATTTTTTGTAAGGAATCATTTTATTAATTAGGATGTGTGTTAAGAGGTCTTTCCTTTGTGGGCCTCACTGAAACAGATACTTGCGCCAGAAGCCCTGCCCGAAAGAACATACACTGTCCCTTACCTTTCTACTTCTGGCTTGAGAGACATTTGTACTCTATGCAGGGAAAGAAGTCAACTAAGGTGGAAAGAAGGAGGACATTGTTACATGATAAAATTGGCAATATTTGTACTATTAGTATCGCAGGAAGTGCTCCCAAAGATGTGCACTTTTTGAGAACATAATTGGCACATTCACACTATATCCTATATAAGGTACATGCTGTAGAGTATCATTTTATAAATGCTAAAGCTCAGAGAGAATTATAGGGAGAGAGCTCCTAAAATCACAAGTTAATCAACTCAATTAAATCTCTAGGGAAGCTATAAGTTTCAAATGAATCCTATTTCTAATTTGGACAATGAAAGAATTTAAATTTAAATGCTCTAGCATAATTTTAAAACTTGTATACGTGTTGGATTAATATATTTGTATTTTCTTTTGGAAAAAATTATTCTTTCCAAGAAGGTTGAATTCTTCTCTGATATCCAGTCCCAGTTTCTTCCTCCTGTTTTTAATATCACCTGCCACTATCAGTTTGGGGTACAATTTTTCAGGTTCCCCCTACACACACACACACATGTGCGCACATGCACACACACACACACACACTTATTTTGTATTAAACACAGAGATGAGTGGTTGTTTGTATGTTTGAGACACAATAGGTACTATTTGGCTAAAATTGATTCGTACTGGCAATACCTTGTCACTGGATGAACTAGCCTCATCACAATCTGAACTCAGGCCACTACATTGTACTGTAACACTCTTACTCTCAATAGTAGTGACTGTTATTTCTAAAGGTATCACAGTAAACCTATATTAACTTCCAAGGTATTATCAGAATTAGCATTTTCCAGTTAAATTGAAAAGTAATGATTACCTTGTGCAGAATAAGTCATCTAATGACCGATTGAGTCTGGCAATGCCAGTCAGAGTACCCTCTATTCTGTCATGGTGTCACATTCCTACCCCCGTGGCTATGGCCACAATCAGCTAACTTTTAAACATAAGACTCCACAATTATTTGTTGTCACCAAAAGTGTCAAAATGATCTGTAATTCATAACCCTGTTCACAGATTACACAGAGAGATTACAAAAACTGTCTTTAATAAAATTTTGTTTATTTTCTTATCACTTTCATTGAAAATCTGTCTATATACTCACTCAAATCTTCATGCCCCCATAATGTTTAAAGAAAACTTGAATTTTACATCCTTAAAAGGAAAGTGATACATTGGTAGACAGTTTAACAATACATGAATTCATCATAATATGTTTAGCTAATTTTTGCCCTTCTGGGTACAATAATTTAAATGAAATAGCACAGAAGAAATGATGAAGGAATCAGGAGCCCCAAGAATTTTTATGGAAAGTATGGTTGAATAGGTTACATCAGACTCACTAGGCTTTTATTTTTAAACACAACAATTTACACAAAGATCACACAACCTTGCAGCTATTCTATACAGAAATGAATTTTTGATTTAAATAGATTGATTTTAGCTACAATGAGAACCTGAAAAAAAATTGCATCAAGCAGATTCCAAGTCTAGCATATTGGGTTCAGGGAGAACTTTTTCTCTGAGAGGAACATGAGTGTAATTAAAGCGGAATTGGACTTGCTCAAAGCAAAGGATATTTTCATAAAATCATCATTTTTGAGTGAATTTTATATATGTAGTATTTATGGTGCCTACTTTGAAACATTATGTTAATTATTCATATATTACAACATCATCATGAGATGTTCCACACTGTCAGTTTTCCTTTAGGGTCCAGGGTAAATAAAAGCCAACTAGTATAAGAACCTTTAAAGTTACTATAAATGAAGTTACTATAAAATAAAGTACATGTTGTTCATTGTGATTACCTCCTAGTTACTCCTTGGAAATTTCTGTATAATTGTTCCTGGATGTTTATGGCAATGGGGGGATGGATTTGTGTTTCACCTGGGGATTGTGATTCCCTATTAAATGTGCAACTTCTACAGTGGGCATGGTGACAATGGAGAGGAAGGGAAAAGGGCATCTTAACCTAAGCAAGGTGTGGCAGATGAAGGAAGCTGGTGGCAAAGAGGTTTATGGAGATTCCCATGGACTATGGTGCAAGAAGCTGCACCACCAGGGAATTACCCAGGTAGCTCTAAAACCCAGCAGAGCTGGGAGAGCTGGAGCCTTGCATTAAGAATTAGTAACACCCGTGGCCAGGCAGAGAAACAGCAGCTGAAAATCTAGGTACATAAGATACAGTAAGTTTCAGAAGGAATAACAGTGTTTTTCTTCCAGGGAATCATTGGTAGCTTTAAAACTGCTGTACTTTAACTTTAAAATGAAAGTTAGAAAAAACTACTGACCTAAAAGGTAAAGTATGCCACCTGGGATTTTTGAAAGTAAATAATGGACAAAAAGATTTCAGGGTTGCTGGTGGGTGTAGCTCAGTGATAAAGGAACCTGTCCTGAGTTCAACACTGAGCACGCACACACAGACACTTTTTTTTTTTTTTTGGAATATGGAATGTGTCTAATGTGATATAATATACATTTGAACTAAATATGTTTTCATTCAGAATTAAAAATGACCAAGTGCTAGTTTATCAACAATTGGTTTTATTTGACTAAACTGCCAATTAAATCAGAAGCCTTACAGAAGAAAAAAAAAATTTCACTTTATAACAGGAACTTTTCAGACTTGTCTTTGAGTTAATATGATAGTTTTATGTAACTAAAACTATTTTAGTGACTGTATTTAGTAAGGGTGTGGTGCTTTTTTACATGATTATACAGTATTCAGACCCAGCTATTAGGGACCATTTTCTTTCATTCTTGTCTATTTTTAAACTGTTTACATGAAGTTCTTCTCTGCTGTTACTTTTTACCCTGATTTTTCTTCACTTAGAATATATCATAAAAATAAAATGTAAAACTAGGCTGTCGTCGTGAAAGGTTAACTTCCCAAGAAGCGTTACTGTCATTTAAGAAAAGGTTGCTTACAGTGTAACTGGGAGTTCCTTAAAAAAATAAAATAGCCTAACTTTGAATTAAGGTTTTGGAAACTGGTGTTCATTATTTAAAGATCGAAACTCAAATAATTATCTTCAAATTGTTAACAAATTGCCAGGTATAAATAGCATCACTTGTTCATTTATTCATCAACGGTTTGCCAAGACCGTCCTTTCATGCCACACAAACTGGAGGTGCATTGCGAGCTTTTGAAGAGTGGCACTAAGTGAAGTGGAGCACGGTGTTTCCTCTGGAGTAACTCGGTCCTAGAGAGAGATGGATAAGAATTGTCAGCAAATGTGTGCTCGGCGATGGAAGAGACTGTGGAGGGCGAGGTCAGGCTAGCGGAGGTGCAGGCATGCAGGACAGCAGGGACCATGGGGTGCTGCTGAGGAGTGCATGCTTGGTGATCGAGTTGGACTGTTGCCATCCAGATGGGTGAGCAGACGCCCAGACAGCGAGATGAAGAACAGACTGTGTGATTCAGCCTTTAAAATGCCTCCCTCCCATCAGTTAGGATGGAACTGCAGGAGCGTGGCATTGTCGCGTGTGCCCCCCAGACCTACTTCCTGCATCACTTCTCTTCATGCTTGTCCCCTCCTTCAGGAGGAGCCAGCTCACTCAAGCCAGACTCAAGAATCTCTTGGCTTCTTGGCCTCTTCAACTAATCACTCACTGAGTTCTGCAATACATTCTCCTTTCTCTCTCTGTTTTTCTGTCTTACTTCCTCTTCCCTAAGTAAGGCTTTGCAGCAATTATTTCCTTATTTTCTTTGCCTGCAGACATCTAGCTAGAGTAAATTCTCTAGGGTACAGACATGGTCATGCTACTTGCCTTTTTGCAATCTTTCAGTGGCCTCCATAATTTAAAGAAAATGCGCAGGTCTTTCAGCTTGTCAGAGAAAGGTCCCCATCTTTATCCTACAGGCCTCTGTCGATAGCCTCTCTATCCCCTGCCCCTGACCTTTCTATGTGTTCTCTCCCAACCACCGAATCTGTGAAGCTCTCAGCATCTTCCTTTTTCCATCTGTTAGCTTGTTCATTCTGATACACCTGAAGCTTCACTGTTCATCTTTACCAAATCCTCACTAGCACCATCTTCACCCAGCTGAATTTATTCTACAGTGAGCCTGGTTTATCAGCCAACTCTGAAGTGTCTTCTAATCCACCATTGTACTTGTCTCACTTAAGGTTTATGTATCTTGTCTTGCAGATCAGACTGAGTCTCAAGTGAAGGGAGGGTGCCATTTATTTCTCATCATGTGGGTTGCACAACATTCTGGTATATGCAAGGTGCCCACGTATTTGTTGAATGAAGGACTAATGACCTGTAATAGTTTTGGAGTATGTCACTTTGGTTTGCAGTATAGTATTCTCATCATGTAGGGTTGTTCTGTGCTGTATAGTATTGATGCCTTCTTCACCCAACTATTTTGTGCATACAGATCGATTTAATAAGTGAAACAACCATTTGAATAAGCCATTATTGGAAGAGAATTTAGGGATTAACTACTGTAACTACATCCATGTGTATGTCTCTAGTTATAGATTTACTTCCTTCCAAATGGAAGATTTTTAAAAATTCGCTTTTGTTTTGGTGTTTTGCAATACACTAGTTTATGCATATCAACTGTTTCCTAACATCTTTGTCATTGCCTACGTAGCCCTGAATGAAGGTAGCGCTTGGTAAGTAGGCTGTTGGATGCTCATACATGTGTCTAAGGCATAGCTCAGGCCTGCTCAGCTCTGGACAGGCGTGGGATGGAACAAAACCAGAGCTCAGAGGTGAGAAGCTGGAATTCATGTCTTCCCACAGCCATCAAGGAAATGTGTGCCTTATAAAGAAGACTAGGGGAACCTTTGAGACCATGTGGGAAAAGCATAGAGTATTGAAAATCCAAAATTAACCAAATCTATGGGTGTGCAAGGCCAAAGCTAGAGATCCTGGGGTATACAGAACAGGAAGTGCACAAGGACCGAGCAGGTGGCAAGAAAGTCGGCTCTGTGCGGCTTCCTCACCCGCCATTCCAGGCCCAGTCCCCTAACAGCTGGATTCTGATCTTGCCTGTAGTTTCTTGAAATGGTGCTGGGTTTCCTGAGGCTTCTGCCTGCTCTCAACCTCAGCCTAGAGAGCACTGAGCGACAGATACTGTAAACATCCTACACTCTCAGCTGTGGACAGTAAGGAGCTGGGAGAAGGCTGTTTACTCTCTCTGCCTTGGAAATCAACCAAAGAGAAGTGGATGGGAGTATTTCTGTGTGTTACAATCGATCCAATCCAGTGATCCTTTTTGATGAAACTCTAAGAGGAAAACAGTGAATTAATGAATTCTTGCTGAGAAATGTAAAATGAATGTATTAGTGAGCAACTCTACAAGGAGAAAAGAAATTAAGGAAGTCACGTTTAAATGTGTGGAATAATGTCTATAGTTATCTTTGAACCATCTCAAAAAGGAAAAAAAAAATACCAGATACCCAAGATGAAAGTTTTCTTATGAGACTACACTATGTAAATTGTCGTGACCTGGTCTATGAAAGCAAAAATCATTAAATGCCTGCTCATTAAGCCAAATAATTTTCCATTAACCTAAGTAGCATTTATTCACTAAGTTTAGTTGTTTTGGAAGCAGAAGTTCTAGTGACCTAGAGCTTGCTACTGTATTAGGAATCAGAGGCAGTTTGGAACTCCATGTTTCAAGAGTGATATGTGATATGAATAAAGGATGCTATTTCAATCTAGGATATAGTTACACATTTCAAGAAAAACAGGATTGTGGGAGGTGGTTGAAGGTGAGGGATGGCCTACAAGAAGAGAATTTTATGAAAAATCTACAGAACTAACTTCTGGGTTCAGCCTTAACCAGGAAAAAAACCATTGTCTTTATTTCTTCCTCCAATAAATCATTTATGTCAAATATTTATTCAACATCTAATCTATAATTTGTTACCTAAATTTGGATCTTTTTTTTAGTCAATTTAAAATAAGTCGTCTTTTCAAAGTGATTATTTAAAAGAATAAGGTATATTTTTATATAGAAAGCTCTTAAGAAATTTAATTAATGTCTGCTTCAAATGATGAAAAACGTTGGGCCCAATTGCTTGCATGTTAGTCTTGGTGTATCATTATATACCAGTTACTTAAACTAAAAGACACTCTGTTACATTAAAAGTAGTAGAAGAGCTGTTAATGTTCCTTCTTGTCCAAGTTTAGAGAATAAGACAATAGGAAAGCTTGTTTCATATGAGCCTAATGACAGCAACAAAATTATATAAACACAATGACTCCAGCATGCAGTTTCAAGGAAGTGTTTGGACAAGCTGATCTTGCGGTGGGGTAGCAGACAGTGTTGAAGTGCTTGCTGAGCCACTCAGTTTGGTTGAGTCATTAACCTGTCTAGATTTTGCCCACAGACTTACGGAAACCCTCTTGGAGACGAGTCTCAAAAGATGTTTGAAATTTTGCTTCCTGCCGGGGGATGTGGATTTTATGGGTAAGGACAAAAGCTGCTTGAAGCGGACTGAGAGGAAAGTCATACATGCTCTCTGCCTAAATTAAAGGGGAGACAGTGGGATATTCCAGGCCCCAGTGGATATTAACTTTCAGGCCTGAATGTATGTTCTTCAAAGCATATTGAAATATGTGTTGATATTCATTCCATTATTCTATAGACACATATTGGGTACCTACTATGTGTCAGTTCTATGCAAAGGACTATAACAGAGAACAGAAATAAAAGCCTTGTTTCATGGGACTTACAGGTCAATAATGTGTCACCATCAAAATGTCTTGTTTATTGTATGTATCAGTGTAATGTATCTATATTCAATGCAGTTCATTACCTTTTTCAGTCTTTCAAAGCCAAATGAAGTTAAATATTTGAGAACATTTATTTTATTATGTATGAAAGACTTGTAGACACAATATTGTTGGCCTTTTTATTGAGCATTGTTCCTCCAGATATGTTCTCACTATTCTGTAACTCTTCTGCTTTGCGACATAGATAGGTAGTCTTAATAAGTACTCTTGAGCGGTTACTGGTATGTGTATACCTTTGACGAGAAGATCTTGTTAGTGCTTATGTACAAAGTCATATATTTATGTGTTTACTTTCCTGTTATATACATTCAAATTATTATTGTATGTCAGTCAAGTAAACGTTAATGAACCTTTGTTCAAGTTTATAGCTTTTTAAACACTGCTAAGAATGATTTATTTATCTTTATGTTGTATCTATAAATACATTCCTACACAAATGATGTAAAGACTTTAAAGAACAAAATGTTTAAATGTCAAACGTTTTTTATTTGACAGTTCATTGTAAGACTAATTGTGTCATTAAAAACTTTATAGAAATGAAGTGTTATACACAGTATATTTTATTCATTTATGAATTCATAGTCACCTTGTCTTTACTTAAATTAATAAACCTTTATAATTTGTCTAGTGGCGATATAGTTCTATAAAACTATTCTGGTTTAATTTCTCAAGATTTATATGTACTCTACTCTCTTCATTTTAAAAATGCGGAGAGCAGATTGTTAAGCACAGCATCGG
The DNA here is from genome assembly GCA_004363535.1 of Dasyprocta punctata. Taxonomy (NCBI): domain Eukaryota; kingdom Metazoa; phylum Chordata; class Mammalia; order Rodentia; family Dasyproctidae; genus Dasyprocta; species Dasyprocta punctata. The sequence goes on along the minus strand of RJWM01001974.1, from coordinate 45,017 downwards.
TTTTGGTGTATTATTTCAATTCGCACTGTCTTTGAAAAACTGTGTGGTCCATAGATAAAAATCAGTTACAGTGAGTCCCTGACTTACAAACATTCCAGTTGTGAACTTCCACAGATAGGAACAGACCTCTCATTCCGGACATTCACACACATGAGCACGTCCCAGAGCAGCTCACGTGTCTCCTGGACAGGCGTGTGTCACTGCCCCAGCTAAATTCTCCTTTTACTAAGGAAAAAAAGTGTTCTGTTTTAGGCTTACACACACACACACACACACACACACACACAAGAAAAAAACTTCAAAAAAAATTTTGTAGTGTTGAGATCAAAGTCGGAGCGTCTTGTACACTGCGATGTACTCTGCGACCGAGGTGCATCCGTAGCCCGTAACAATCTGTGTTCAGTCAAAACGAAAAGGTGTGGACTTCAACACACTGAGTCACCAGCACCCACTGCCCCACACAGGGGTTCTCATCCCTCCGTTCCCTCTCCAGGACACCTGTACAGGCACTTCTTCTTGTCACAATAACAGAAAAATGTCACTCCAGTGGATTCTGGACAGTTCCACTCAAATAGTTTCAGCCAAATGACAGTAGTGTCCCTACCAAGACAGATGTTCCTGAAGTAAATTCCCTCTAGGAGAATTTGAACTACATTTGTAAATCTGTTTGACACACCTCTGTAGTGTGCAACAGGGGACCCTGCAGGTGTAGAAGAGATAAAAAGCAGCTAGACAATTTTAAAAATAACCAAAATTAAAGAAGAAAAATCATCTGACTAGGAAACATGCCCATGACCTTAGAGTGGGGCCAAACATTCTGTAACACAGAGTTTATAAAAGGCTTTGTCACCAGAAATTCAAGTGCAGCTTTAAAGTGCCTCCCACTGGGCTTAGGGAGAAAACTGCGATTTAACCACCAAGTTTTACAAGGGAAATGAATTCTGTTTATAGTTTGCTAATATCTTTTACTTGCAAATCTGGCAACATTCAGAATTTGACCATATCAAGTAGTCATTAGATAACTGTGAACTTACAACTGTACTAACACTGAGCGTAGATGCTTCTAAAAGAAATGTCTTTAAACCACCTTTGAATTTTAAAATAGTCCTGACACGGTTGCTGGCCCTGTCACATGCATGTGTGAACAGACCAGGTCTCTGCTGCAAAGCAGGTCTGCTGAGACGCTGGTACCCAGCGTTTCCCTGCTTAAATGCCAGACCGTCCCCTCCCATCCCACTCCACAGACGTCCCCTGGGCGTGGCCAGGACATCAGGCAGCAGTGGAAGCAAGCTGTCCTCACCCTTAGGAAGCTTCTAGTTTTGTGGGATGATACCTGCTAAATGTATGCTGCAGGGAATATTTTCAAATTCTTCCTGAATAATCACTGTAGCTCATTCCCAGGTATTCAGAGTTGGGCAACAATAAGCCTGGCTTCGGTTCAGTACTAATAATTCTCAGATCACCACCAGTCATCACTGAGAATGCTCTCGAAACCATGGCAGGGCCTGAAAGCAAATACTTAGCATCCTTACTATAGGCTGGGCACTATTCTGTATATTTTGTTAATAGTAACTGATTTGCTCCTCACAATTAGATAATAGGTGTGATTATTATTTTTCAGATGAGGAATCTATGGTGACGGAGATTAAGATGATTATCCCAGGTTACATTCACAAGCCTTTAGAATTGATATTTCAGGCTTCAGCAGCATAGCACCAAAGATCACTTCCAAACCACAAAATGATATCCACACTGTCCTCTGATTTATTATCTTAGTTTTGTTTATTATTTATTGTTGCTATTTTGGGGAGCAGGGGCTGAAGTTGAAAGAATTAAGAGAATATTGCAGTTGTTTACAAATATTTGCATTCTCGTTCTCCTCTCGCAGCAAATTAAAAATATAAAATAAAATGTCTCCTCTCCATGACCTCCAAGGCTAGGTGTGGTTGTATGACTCACGTTCATCAATAAAATGTGAACAGAAGTGACAGAAAGTATTAAGAGGCTGTATGCAAGTCAGGCATGGTGGCACACACCTGTAATCACGGGTAGGAGGATTAAAAGTTCAAAAGACTCTCAAAATAAAAGAAAAAGCACTGAAGATGTAGCTCAGTGGTAGATCAAGTTTCCCAGGTTGGTGTGTTTAAATTCTGAATTGCAGAGATTTCCACCTCTATCAGCAGAATCCAGGAGACAGTAGCTATATGGCACTGTTACGACAATGAATGACCTTGACCGCATGAAATTCCGAACAGCCTCCCTGAGAACCGTCTTCCTAAAAGCCACCTGACTAGAAGACTTGGAAATCCCTGTCTTGCATTTTTTGAGTTACTGAATGACATGGTGACAATAGGTATTCATGTGATATGGTAAAGGCAAGAGACTTTATCCCCTTAGCTAATGTTTTTTAAAGATTAAGGATTTATCTATTACTTATTGAAAATTGATTCTGTGTGATTTAGTCTGTACTTCATTCACTTTATCACTAAATTCCTAGCCCTGCATTCAATAACTGAAATTCTTTTAAAGGTTTTGTTTACAATTCCTGCCTCATTCCAGAAATGATTAATTACTGTTTATGCATTAACTTTGGCAAATATCTATTAAATGATATTAAGCTGTGTTTTACAGGATGATCTATGTAAGGAGTAAATGATACAGGTTTGCATTTTCTTCCTTTTGTTTTATAGTGTTACAAAATGTCGCAAAAACAGTACAGTGATTTCCTATGTACCTTTTACCCAGTTTCCCCAAACAGTTACAATTTACAAAGTTATTGTGGAATACTGAGAAACTGACCTGGATATACCATGTGCATGAATGGTAATACACATTTATTGCATGGGTAAGTTCAGGTACTCACCACTATCATTAACATATAGCCTGTTCAACTACCAAAAACTCCTTTTCTGTGGTCACATCTACCACCCATTGTTCTTAGAAACCATTAATCCATTCATCTTTATAATTTTATCACTTCTAAAACATCTTATAAAAGTTTTTAACACACAATTTTAAAGTAACTTCCCATGTGCTAATTAAAAATAAGAGCATTTTAAAGATTTCAAGTGTATTATTATTCATATTAAGAAGCTATACAAATGATGCCTGAATTTATATTAAATAATCATGACTAACATACAAATTTGCTTTGGTATATCATTTTCAATCTTTGTTCTATAAGTGCATACTACATTTTTTTGTACTTTACTGGAATGAGAACTTTCTTGATGTCTTGCCCAGCAGTGCTTTTCTGTTGGTAAAAGTAATTAGCAAATACGCCTTAGATGAATCTTACACTGCTCTACAAAGTATAGTTCTTCTAGGGTCTGTGTGTAAGACCTAATTACAGTCTTCCTTTGGGCTTCTGTTGTGTTATTATGAAAGTCAGGATTTAATGTAAATCCAAAGATGACAAGCTTTGATTTAAAAAAATCTTGACTTTCCTTTTAGAACAGTATGGTTATTAACTGTATTGAGGTTATATGGATGTATATTATGTAGGAAAATTTTACTGGAGATAAATTCCTATCAAATATAGTCATTGGTAACTTACTTAGAAATATTTTTACGCCCTACCTTGGTGGTAAGTTCCCCATGTTCAGCCAATTAACCTGTGATTGGAGCTCGGTCTGTTAGTAGCATATAGGCAGCCATCTGGCAAATGGACTGCCATTCTGCCTGAGGAGGAGGAAACGAAAACACTGCAGTAAAATTAAACTGTTGATCCACGCTGGGAAAGAGCAGGTAGAAAGGCTGCGACGTTATGTGTGATGGTAATGTGCAAGGTAAAAGAAACAATGGAACTTACGGAAAAGTACATGTGTAGATTTTGTCTTTGAGAAATCAACTTGAAGGCAAAACAAAAAGAATGAAGACAGTCTTGAGATTATTTGACCCACTTAGCTGAAATCAAAACCAAAAATCCTAGATTTTATGAGTTGCTCAAATATTTGGCTACATTTTCAAGTAGGTACACATTAACCTTCAATGGGAAGGTGATGTGGGTTATAGTCAGTGCCTAGTTTGTCATATATTTTAAAAAGTGCTGCGTTATGAAACATCATCTTAGAGGAAGGAGTTGAGTGGCAAGTAGTGGAGCTCTGTTTTCTTCCTATACCACATTTTTATTTGCACTAGAATAAAGACATTACTGGAGTTATGGCTAATTTCTTAAACAAAGCAAAAAAAACCATACCAGCGTAGATTAATTAAGATCTGGGTAAAATATCAGCAGCCTGAATGGATGGGAGGTCAGAGACAGTGAAGTTACATGGTATAAATATAGAAGTCCAGCCTTGGAAGTCAGATAGCTAACTGCACGAAGATGTCATGGAAAATATGATTTGCCATCATCCATGTGGAAAGAGATTTTGGACTTTTCCTACCATTAATTATGTGATGTGCAAAAGGATATGATGGTCCTTAACATAGAATTTTATAGATACAGATAAACTGTGTGTGTCTCTAACTGGATATAGGTATAGGTATATAGTACCCAACAGTATTTATATGTAATATCCAGTCACACTCAGGATACGATTTTTAGAGTTGGACAAATTATCTTAGTCTATTTTATGTTGGTCAGATTTTCCAAATAGTTCTGTGTTCATTACTCTACAATAGAGGTATATGTAAAGTAGAACTTGTCTAAAATGATTTGCCTTTTGATGAAGGAAACTCCAGAATCTATTATTGAAGATCCAAGTGCATGACTGTCTTCCAGTAATGAAGAAGTGAGGGAGGAGGAGAAGAGCTTTGATTGGGGAACTTTGTTTTCTACAAGCCCCAGATATGTAACTTGGACCAGAGTCAAAGATACAGAATTCAGCATGAGATAAGGTCTTTTTAGCCATATTTAGAGAATCTGAAGACACTGGATTCTCTCATCTGGAGGCAATGGGTCCATTATCTCTGGAGTTATTCAGCAGGAATTTCATTGTTGACTCTCGGTCTGTGTTGTAGCAGTGCTCTAAGCAATGGAAATGTGGCCCCTTAAGTCCTGAGGTTTTATTAAATGTGCATCAACAAATTCCAGGTGTACAACTTGCTAACTTCTTCAGTACCACTTCACTTTTCTGGGCCTCAGTTTCCTCCTATTCGATGGTCCAAGGAGTGGTAGTGTTAGGTTAAATGAGGTTGAAGAACACTTAACGGTAACCATTCCTAATCTCCCTTTCACATTTCCCAAATAACCATGAGATCCAGAACAAATAAAACTGTATAGGACCTATGAATTACACATTAAGAGGCAGAAAACTCTACCCTTCAAGCCACTGCGAGGAAAACACAATTTCCACAAAACTTGCACTGTGGAACCTGCAACCATCACAACAAACCTGTTTGGGGAGAAGGGCAGGTAGGGAAACTGAAATGGCTTCTTGGTAAAGGCCAGAATGGAGCAGGGAACTCAGATCAACACCTGTGACATCCCATCCCATCCAAGGGAGAGAAACAGTGCTCATGAATGTTGAAACCAGCTTGGGTCTTGGTCGATCACAGCCTTGACTTCAGGAAGAGGCCTGAAGTGGCAGCCCCAGGGACAGTACTGCAGAGAGAGGGTGAGAGAGAGGCTGTGCCTTTGGATTGGACAAGGTGGAAAGAAACATGAGGAAAAGTATCATTTTGTTGGAGAAGCTTGACTGATTGTATGGCTATGAGTATCATGGTTGTGATGCTTCCCTGTAGGTTTGGAAGGTGCTGCATTAAGAGGAACTGGAAAAAAGGAGCAAAAGTTATGTGGGGCCTATTTTATCCACACCTTCACGTAAATCTTTGATCATTTCAAAATTGAAATTTTTATTTAATAATGAAGCAGGCCTGTTCGTTCCATTTTCATAAAGGTCCTAATCAGACAAAATGAACTGTATTATATAAAAATATTGCAGTAATAAAACAAAAGAAAGTGATTGTCATAATACTCAGTCTCACAGCTTACTCCACAGTGGGAGTAGTAGATTGTCACTGGGAAATGGGAAAGAGGGTGTTCATGACCTTCAAGATCTTTATACTTCTGTATACTTAAAGTTAATTCATTAAACTGCTCATTTATGGTTTTAAAATTTTTTTTCAGGAGAAGGCGCTGACTGGCAGCCCATAGTTTATTGAACCCTAGTCTAGTACTCAAAAAGACTTCATAGTTTCATAAAGTAGAAATATTTGACCACAATACAGTAACACTGGAAATTAAAACTAAAACTAAAAGATGTTGTGCCTGGAAATTAAAATATTATATTAAATAATTACTAGATGTATGGGGAATTTAAAAAATACTGAATTTCTGAAAAGCAACAATAATAAAAACTATACATCAGAAATCATGGGATACTTTTAATGCAGTGATTGGAGAATGATGAATGCTGAATAAAAATGAATTAATTCCAAACTCAAAATACTAAGCCAAGTACAAAATAAGTAAACACATAAAAGTATAAGAAAGAAATTACTAAAAATAGATATTAATGAAGTTGAGAACAGAAAATCAAAAATTCATCAAATTGCTGGCTGTTGAAAAAATAAAACAGACAAATCACAATAATCAAAAGGAGATAAATAAAATAAATTATTTAGATAGCAATTGTGCTACAGTGGGAGATTTTTAAAAAATCAAACAGTGACTTTTATGTGCCTACCTGTACACAAATTTGACACATAGAGGAAATAATTTCTTAGGTAAATATTCTATACCCAAACTGACCCCAATTGAAGTTGGGTGTGGTGAAATATTTCTATAGTCCTTGCCTTCTGGGAGGTGGAGGCAGGAAGATCCAAGTCTGAGCCCAGCCTGGCAATTTAGCAATTTAGCAAGATCCTGTCTCAAATAAAAGAATAAAGGGCTTAAGTCATATCTCAGCATGAAGCCCTCAGTTCAATCCCCAGTACTGCGGGGGGTGGGAGGAGAACAAATAACTTTAATAATGTACTAGAGAATGGGCTCTGAGAACACATTATGAAATTAATCTATACAATTTAGATTTATTTTGGGAATGCAAAGATACTTTCTATTTAAAAAATTAATAAAATTTACTATTTAATAGGCTTTTGGGAAAGATGATACAGTTTTCTTTGCAAGTGTTAAAAGTTGACTTTGGCAAAATTCAACCCATTGTCAGTTAAAAAAATATTGTGGGAAATAGTAATGGACACTAGGCATTTCCACTGAGGTCAGGAAATAGGTTAGGGTACCCACTGTCTTGGATAGTTTTATCTCATTGAGACAATATGCCCGATGCCCCAAAGCGAAGCAAGGAGAGTTTTATTTGGCTTATGGTTTTTGGAGGTTTGAGTCCATACTCAGCTGGCTGCAAGGCAGGGTGGCATGGCACTGGGGCAGCACTTCAAGGGAGCAGCCAGAGCAAAAGGAGAAAGCATTCCTCCTTCCCTCCCCTGTATTGTATGCCAGCTGTCTGCCCCTGGGTGGGTGCAGCACTCACACCACCAATCCCAGTGCTAGACAATGAACCAATGCTAGGTTCAGTCACCACCATGATTGCATGAGGCTTTGGGGGGCCATCTGAACACACACCATAACATTCCACCCCTGATCCCCCAAAGACATGTACATCCTTTATACAAAAGACATTTAGTCCATCTTCAAGAGTTGCCAAAGTTCTAACAGTTTCAGCATTGCTGAAAAGTTCAAGTCCCAAGTCTCCTCTGAGAACTAAGGCAAACTCTTAGTTGTAACCCCCTATGCAAATGAAAACAAAGTTAAACACTTACAACATACAATGGTACAAGATAAACATTACCATTTAAAAAGATACAAATAGGGGGATACAAAGGATTGGAGCGAAAACAAGTCCAAAATCCAACAGGGCAGACATTAAGTCCTGGAGTTTCATGCTCAGCATCTGAAGCAATCTGTGGCAAATTGTGAGCTACAAAGGGCTTGAGTGACTACACCCCCATGGCACTCTCAGGGGTTTTAGTTCCCATGGCTTCTTTCTTAAGTCTGCTCTGCTCAGTCCTTGCAGCTTTCCTTAGATGATTCACACTCTTGGCTTTTCCAGACTTCTGGGTTCTCCATTCTACCTTTGGCTTCATATTCACAGCTTCACACATTGCCCTCTCAGGGGAACGCTGTGTGACCTCCCACACCCTCTCAAATCAGCGTGGAAGCTGCCTTAACCTCAGATCGTGTACATTTTTCATGCACCTAAAACCAGCGCCACATGGATGATGCCGAGGTCTGCTGCCAGTTGGAGCAGTAGCCAGGCTTTCCTCACTCTTGGCTGTAGGAGTCAAGTGCCTGGATCACTGAGCACTCTGAACTTGATTGTGAGGAACAAATTTTTTATGCTGCCGCCATTCTGAAACCCAGTGTGGCCATCTCCATTTTGGAACCGCCTCCACTTGAGCATGGTGCTCTGCAGCTTTCTCCACCAAGCAAAGTCTCACTTTTGCAGTTTTGAGGCTGCAAAGGGTGGAGACCTACTGCCTCTTCCTGTGATGCCTGTAGGCCATCTTTTTTATTTTCCTGTTTCTTTTTAGCAATCAAGATCTCAGCTCTATTTTTATAGTCCATAACTTTCTGGCCAAACAACGTTTTAAATCATCCTGCTGGACCATTTGTGCTTGGTTCATAATATAAATCTGGCTATAAGCCCCCAACAGTAGCCATGCCACCACCTCGACATTCAACTGCCTTGAAATTTCTTCTGCCAAATTAATTAGTCCACCACACTTAATGTCAGCCTCAGGCAAAGTCTCTGAATACAAACAAAATGCAAACTTTTTGCCAAGCCCTAACATATCGTCTGGAGTCCAGCAACCAATGTCCATCCCAGCAGAAACCTCCCCAGCTGGAATTTACTGGCAGGCTTTCTGTCAGCCTTTTGGTCTTCTGAGCTCTGACCAGACTCTCCCATACTGAACAGCCTAAGGTGTTCCAGTACTGCTCTTTCAGGGACATCTTTGAACCTTCCCAAATGCTTCCCACAAGCCATTCTCAGAGGCTCTTGAACCATATGATCAGGTACAGTCACAACAACAACTCCACCCCTGGTACCAAATTCTGTCTTGGTTACTTTTCTCTCATCATTGAGACAATATACCTGACACCCAAAGGGAAACAAGAAGAGGTTTATTTAGCTTACAGTTTTTGGAGGTTTCAGTTCATGCTCAGCTGACTGCAAGGCAGGGTGGCATGGCATGGAGGCAGAACTTCAAGGCAGCAGCCAGAGCAAAAGGGGAAAGCACACCTCCCTCCCTTACATTGTATGCTGGCTATCCCCTCTTGGGCAGGTGCAGCATTCACACCGCCAATCCCAGCACTAGACAGTGAACTAATCACAAATACTAGATTCAGTCACCTCCATGATTGCATGAGGCTTAGGGGAACCATCCGAATACAAACCATAACACCCACCAACTCCCTTGAAATTTGGCACTATCTAAAAACAACACTCAAAGAAATTAGACTAGGGAAAATAACCAGAGGTACAGGAATAGGAAATAAATAAGTTTACTCAAATTTTTAGATGACAATATAGTATATGTGGAAAATACTAGAAAATAATAAAATGAACTAGATAATAAAAAAATAGGGTAGCAGGATGAAAAATTAACAGGTGAAACTAAGTACCACTTGTGTGCACAAATGCTAATTAGAAGATATAATGATTGCAAAAAAAAACCACTGTAGTAAATGGTAATAAAAGTAAACAATGAAAATAAAAATATGTAGGAATACACTTCTCAAGAAATGCCCAGGAAATATGTGAAGAAAACTATTAAAATACTTCTATGACACAGAAGTAAGCTTGAAAAAATGGAAAAAACTTCTTTATTAGTACATCTCAACATTATCAGATTGTCAGTTCTCCCCAAGTTAACTTACAGAACAATCCCAATAAAAATTCCAGTGGACTTTACCCTTTGAAAAATGAACACACAGAGTGAGAGAGAAGTGGAGCAAAGACAGACAAGGCAGAGAAGGGCAGAGAGATTGCAAGCATGCAAATGGCTTGGCCACCACGGTTGTCAGGGATGGAGGGAGGGGCCCTTAGTCAAGCAACAGGAGCAGGTTCTGAAAGGTGAAAAACAAAACCAGTCTATGCCCTGCAAAGAAATGAGGACTTCTCGTTTCCCATGGGCAACTGGGCTCTACAACAAACTCCACAATCCTGGAAGTTCATCACCTGATAGCATTGATTTGGCCTTGGGGAACTAGGGCAGAGAAGCAGCCAAGCCAACCAGATGTCTTACTTATAGAACATGAAGGCACCACTAAAGACAGAGAAAAATTCTACAAGCTCTGCTGACCCCTGTGCTACAAACAGAAGATGACATATGCACATGTGATATGTTACAGACAAAAATTAATTATTCTGAAGTTAACTGAATTTTTAAAAAGTAAGTGTGAATAGCCAAGAACATTTTGAAAGAACTATCGTGGAGGAAATTTGCCTTACCCAGATTGAAAAGTTTTAAAAGTTGCAATAATGAAAATGGAATAGTATTGTCTCAGGAATAGACAAATGCATTGATGAAATAGAAATGTGAGCCTACATATGAAATTATGTATGTTATAAAGATCATTATAAACTGATTGACTAAAAAATTATTCAGTAAATAATGCTAGGACAGTTGGTAAAGTATTGAGGAAAAATAAGTTAGATCTTTAATACAGTATTGAAATGTAAATTGTAGCTGGATTAAAGAGGTAACTATTTTCATGATGGTTAAACTTTGTTGTCAACTTGATTGTCTTGTGAGCCACTTACAAGATTAGTAAAGCATACATTAGTAAAGGGTGGGTCATGAAAGCAGTTTATGGCTCCTTCCCTGGTGCTGTTCCCTGCTGTGCTTCCCTGCCCCCACAAACTAAGCATTTTTGCTCCACCATATCCTTTTGCCAGGATGTTCTTGTGTTGGAGCCAGCTAGCTATGGACTGACTCTCCTGAAACCATGAGTCATTCTAAACCTCTCTTCTTTTAGATTGTGGGTGCTAAGTATTTTGTTTCAGCAACAGGAAAACTAATACAATTTTTAAAAGCCAAATATGAAATATTTATATAATCTGAAGATTGGAAATTTTCAAAGCAATACAACAATCTTCAAAAATCCAGAAGATATAGGATTTATAAGATAAAACCATACACATCAAAATATGCTAAACAAAAGTATGGATAATTTGGAGAAATAACTGCAAACTTACAGCATAGAACTAACAGTTGTAAGATGTGAAACACTTTTACATTATTATGATGGAAACTTTAAAAGAAACATGGAAAAATATATCAAACAAGAAAACTAAATATCTACTAAATAATTAGATGCTTCAGCACCAAGAACAATCACAGAAGTTTCTAAAATATAAGTTCTGTAACATTGAAAGCAATCACTTCTGACCGAAAAGTTAATCCTTCATGAAATGGCCTGTTGTCTCATGATAGCCAATGGGATAAAACAAAACTTCCAAAGGTAGACTCAAATACCTGTAAAAAGCCCATAAAAGATAGAAGTATCCTATAGAAGCATGGGCAGACATGAACAAAGAACTACAACAACTACTCAAGAAGGATGTAAAAATGAAATATGAAAAATACAATTTCATTAATATAAAAAATAATTAAAGCTACAGTGATGTTCTATGTGTTACCCATCAAGCTGGCAATACAGCCGGCAATGCACATTGCATTGTGAGGTGGTGGGGGAAACACCATACACTGCCAAAAGATACAGAAAACAGCATAACCCCAGGGTCGGGGGCTTCGCAATCTTAATCTTAACCAACCATACATAACCAACCCTGAGCAGAGAAATTTCTCCAGGAATTTAGCCTGAATATATATAAAACAATATACAATACATACACACAGTTATTAATGAAATGTTAGTAATTGTCAAGCATCAATCAAGTCTGGTTGCATAAACTTGGTCCATGTGCAAAACAAAGTACCGTGCAGCTGTGAAACAGGATAGAGTGGAGCACCAGGTACGGATGCTTTCCAGGAGATAAAATTAAGTGAAAAGCATAGAGAATATTAATCTTTGCACATAAAAATGAAGAGTTTAAATGCAAAATAATGACTTAGCATTGCAAAAAGTAACAGAGGCAGTATAAACCAGAAAATCATTAAGTTGATTGCCTACAAGGGGTTTGGAAAATGGAATACAAGGAACACAGGAACAAGCGATGTGTTTCAGGTTGTATGTTTTCGTAGTTTGGCTTTCGGAAGCATGTGAATATTCTACATACTCCAAAAATAAAATCAGAAAGCTTAAGGAGGAACTAAAACTAAACACAAACCAGAACACATGCACCTAATTGTATTTTAAATGAACACTAAAGACCAATTAAAGGGAAGGAAGGAGGGAAGGAAGAAAAATCTAAAGCAGTTTATAGGCCCTGGATTTAATTATCATCTCTCTTGCTTGGAGTAGAGAGGAGAGAGAACTGCAAAGAAATGCCAAATACTTTGGGGATTAATTTAATTATCATGGAATGGACAAAGCAATTGTGAACCTACTTTAGGTGTACTACATAGGTGAGTAAATGAGTAAATTCTTGTTGAGGAAGAAGAAATACACAAATATGGAATGCAGAAGGCAAGAAAATCACCAGGAATGGATTGGAAGTAAAGTATTGATGTGAAGTCATGATTTGTAAAGCATGCATATGTATGAATGTTTGGTGCACAAATATGCAAGTGTGCAAGGTGTGATCAAAATATATGTTCAAATTTTTTAAATTACAGTAAGACACATTTCCATCAGGACCCTTCAGAATACTCCTCACTTATCCCGTCATCCTTGCCTCTTTCTGAAGCAGTTCCAGAAGTCCTATTTTGTGTCTTTACTTGTGTGATCAAAAATATGGTGAATGCAGCTGCCATATACAATCCAACAAAAAGGCAGGCTTGTAAAAACATTTTATTCCCCAGATCTACCACTGTGCAACTTCTGGCTCTTCCCCAGTCAAAATGCTCACGAACAGTAAAGGTTTTGAACCAATTCAGGACATTGAGACAGCCACCACAGTGCATCTGAAGACGTTCATGAAAGAGGACTTCTAGAACTGCTTCAGAAAGTAGCAGGAATGATGAAATACATGGATTCAATGAGAGAGGGAGGATTTTGAGGTGAATTAATGGCAATATATGTTTTACCGTAACACATTTTTGGCACATGTTTATATTCACCTTACTTTTCAATCACAGCACATAGCTATCTGTTGGCATGCATGTGTATACATACGCACGTACGTTCTCTTTAATGAATGGCCCAAAATGCGAAGACCAGAGTAGCAATGAGCAAACCAAACACCTAGCAGTTGGTCTTGAGTCAAAGGAACTAAGCCTTCAGGGAGAAAGCAGATTCCAGGACTAGGATGGGAGAGCTTATTTCCTAATGAAAAGTCCAGCTGAGATATTCAACATTTGTTTTCCTTTTCTCTTTGAGTCCTAGGAAGCCAGCCATAGTTAATTTCCACTTATTCTTTGTTGTTGGTTTTGTTTTGTTTTTATTTTCTAACTGATACATAAAAATTGTACATATTAGGGGCTGGGAGTTTGGCTCAATGGTTTAAGCACCTGATTGGCAGGTGCAAAGTTGTGAGTTTGATCCCTGGTGCCGAAAAAAAAAATTGTACATATTAATGTGCTGCTGTGTTATGTTTTGATTCAGTATACATTGTGTAGTATTTAAATCAACACCTACTGTTGAAAATGATTGTCAGTCTGTCTTCCTGGGCTTCCATGAAGTTTATAACAATCCTCAGCACATTAAAGAACTTCTGCCAATCTCAGAGTATCATGCTATTTTTATCCTGGGTGCCTGTGAACATTTCTTTGAAGGCTGTGTAAAACATGGATTTTAATCTCCATTGTGACAAGCTTCCCTTATTTGCAATTGGTTCCACATCTCCACTTCCATATTTTTATCAGATACTATTGGTCTTAAAATTTTGTTAGAACACAAAATAAATGTCAGAAAGAATTATCTGTTAACATAAACAACCATTTTGAAGATAACGAGACGCAATATTGCAACCATTGTCAAATTTCTATCATCCTGTTTTGTAAACCTGTAATGTTACTGTTGTGCATTTACTCTAGTCGTTTGTTTGTCTCTTTTGCTTTTTGTCTTTCTTATATGTGTCTTTTTTTTTTTCTCTTAAATAATAAAAAAGAGAGGCTGCAACAAATCAAATAGCACACATTTTAGAGCACACTCAGGATAGCACAAAAAACCCATTGGTCAAAAAGACTTGCAGTGTGGGTGTGCTGAAGTTAATGGGCCAAGAATGCTCCCCACAAGCTCACTGGCTGACAATACAACAATCATCCTAAGTAAGGGGATAACATATGAGGGACAAATGGCATTAGAAAAAAAGTGTCACTCTAACATCTTGCAGACAGTTACACAATATTTTCATTACCAATAGGATTTGAGCAAAGACTCCAGTTTAGATCAGCAGCCCATGGTGGTGTGTCCAGTCCCTGGGGCAACTTCCCTGAGGAAGCGGCACCCACTGCCCACAACTCCTGCCCGTCCTGCCTTGCAAGGCCAGTGGCTGTCACACCTACCGCCGAGGAAGCAGATGTGGGCACTGACACAGAAAGGCTGAGCGCACAGACGCGGGGTCAGAGCAGTTACCCAGGAGACAGGCCACGCTTCCTCCCTGGAGAAGGCGGTGGGGGTGAGGGGAGGGAACTGAAAGCTATTCTTCCTGAGGTTTCAGAAAAGATGCAGTGCCTCACTTCCAAGCCCAGCAAGGACGTCTGCATTTGGCCAATTGCAAGTTCTGTGGGTTATTAAATGTGAGCTCCCTCCCCGCGAGCAAGCACTTTGTGCTTCTCTAAGCTACTAAGCGCTTTCTCCTCTTTTGTATGAATTTTCATGGCTGCCCGTACAGAGTAGTTCTGACCTAACAGAAAAGGCTCACATGACTACATAATAAAACCAAAGGGCACCACACATCAATCTAGTTATGTGAAGTATGTCGGTATAATTTCAATGTTTGCTTAATTTGCTGTTCTCTTGGGTAAAAAGAAACAGCAACTCAAAGCATTATGGGGGATCATGCATTTTCTCCTTTGCCTCTCTCCCTGGTCTGTCTAATACTTACTTTCAGTGGCTTATGGGAAGGATTAAAAGTGAAGGGTGAAAATGACAAATAGACACTGTTTCTATTGTCAGCCTCTGAGGTTCCATGAACAGACTGAAAGTTCATTCAAGGTCTATGAAAATATTAGCAGATGCCAGAAGGCCAGCAGCCAAGATTTGTGTCTTTGTGCATGAACTGAATAGCTACCAACAGACAGAAAAATTTTTAAAGCCTTGGCAATGATGGAAAAGTCCTGTGAAAAAGAATAAGGAAGAGAGAAGCGCTTCTGAAATAGATTTATGCACTTGTAAAAGAATGTTTTCTACAAATCCTAAGGCTCTAAGTATATAGAAACTTGAAATTTTAAGATTGAAAGATAACATTTATTTATTCTTTACATGATATATTGTCAACAGTGGTTGAAATAAACCTGAACTAACTTAAGATCCTTAAGAGAAGGGAAGTAACATGCATAATTGTTAACAAAAATTAATGTTTACAGCAAGCAAATATGTAAGGTTTTAAGATTATTGTAGGTTGTTCAGAATGTCAGTCTCATGATATTTTAAGAGATTTTTTTTATCTTGGTAGTAAATTAACTAATTGCATTCAGAAAATTATAATTGACCCTCCTTAATTATTTTGTGTTTCCCAATATTTAAATTGGTAATACATTATTTTATTCATCTTTTTAAAAAAATTTAGTCAACATAAAAAAAATTTAGTCTGTTTAAAAGAATTGAAACCAATGGCAAAAGTTAAAGATGCTTTTTGTACAAAGGAATTTGAATTTTTAAGATAAAATATATGAGATAAAATTGTGAGTCAGGTAAATCTTTGGGATTTAATTTACTAATAAAATTATAAAATATGTAAAAACCTCATTAATTCTTAGTCAATTATTTCCGTCATTATGAGTAGAATCCTTAATTTGATTTACCTTTCTGAAAAGTGAATTTTTTAATTTTAATTTTTATCAATACATATTTGCAGTTCACGATTACACTGCTCATGTGGAGTTGGACCATGTCCATACAACATCTTAATTCTTTTCATCCCCTTCCTCTTCCTTCTTCCCTCTCTCTCCACCTTTTTCCCTTTCCCTTTTGCAAAAGATCTAGCTCCATGTTTCCTATTATCTATCTTTTATTTTATTCTTCAATTTATTTATTCTTTGGTTGTCTCATATAAGAGAAACCATGCAATATTTAAACTTGGAGGAATAAATTTATTGCTTTTGTTTCTGTAAGAACAACTATGAAATTAACATACTTGGATGTTATGGCAGAAGATAAACAGTAGAGGGCACTTTAGTTCTCTAACAAAATAAGCTCTGTTCAAAATTTTACGTAAATGGGTGAAATAGACAATAAAATTTGAACTACCTGATTAAGGTTACATAAAAGCATAAGCAAGCTCCTGGCCCCTCATAGTCTAACAAAAAATACTTCAGGTGAGCATCAGCTTCTTTCTTTAGTTCAAATAGCAACCGGGTGCAACACGAAAACCACAAGTGTTCTGAGAATTGCGAATTAGTGAATCCAGCATTTCAAGACTATTTCATTTTTAAAAAGCTCATGTTTACTTTTAAACTGGCTGATCTATTAAATTTACTTTATTTAAATCAGTAAATTGTCGTTCAGGATTGTAAGAGGTAACTATATAAGAAGTAGCCGTAGTATATTTTTTCTATCTTGGTTTGAAACTCAGTAGCAATTAGCCTGTGACCTTAGGAATGATACTTATTCATGGCTTCTTCCAATATCATTTCCATCATCATCTTTGTCATTACTGTCATAATCAACTACTTTCAAGTATCTCCCACTCTCATTTTTAAAAGATGAGTATATGAAACAAAAATATCAGAAAAAATATCATGATTAATTGTATTATTTAGTGTGTAAATGACTTAGGGAAAATTCTGGTAATTTGTACAATTTTCCTGGTCTTGGTTTTTACATGTCATAAATGAAGTTCTATACTTAATAATGAGATTCTGTAACATGATCATCAGTTTTTATTTTGTATATTAGTCTAGCAAATTTAGTTATCTGTGCCCTAAGTCTCAACAAATTTGTGGCAAACCTTAACCATTTTAGAGCTCAAAGACCCACTTGAAATTTTTATAAAAGAATTTTAGGGAGCTTCACTCCCTAAAAATGCTATAATGGATACCGTATACAAAATGAGCATTCATTTCAGGAGGTCTGAGGACCTGCAGAAATAAATGCAGAGGCTTCCTATACACTCCGCCAAGAATCTCTGGTAGAGGCAAGTGTTACAAAGCTCCTTGCTACATATTTGGGTGCTTGCTATTAGCAACTTCATGTATTACATCACGAACAGTGAGGCTGGCGAGGAGTGCCATGCCAAGCACTTCTGGACTTCATTCCATAAGCAACAGAGTGTGTTCTGAAGTATATAAATGTAGAAGTGGAAAATATACATTTTAGGCAGCAAAATCAGAAAATAGTACATTAAAAAGAAAAAAAAAACAGAAAAGGAAGACAGGAAGCAGGAAGACTATGGATTAGTCTGCTGACTTCATAATTCAGGTAAGATACAGTGATCACCTGTTCTTTAAAAAACCTTCCAAAATTAGGTGTGTTCCCTTTTCTAAGAGAGGCCCACTTTAATCCTGAAAAATAAATAATGAGACAAAATTTTCAAACACTAAAGGACATTTTGAAACCACACAAAGGACTCTTCTGGAATTTGAGAACAACCTATGTATTTTCTACCCAAAGCAACAGGGAGATATTATTAGCCTTGCTTCTATACCCCTTTGTCAATAAGGAGTACTTCAAAAATGTAAGCAGCTTAGGACTCACTCAAGAGATGTGGCGACTCCTGGACAGACCGATATGAGGGCTTTGATCATCGTCCACATCCAAGTTCAGGGACAAGCACTGACCACTTATGTTACGTCGCTCGGGGCAGAAAAGAGTGACCACTCATGACGTTTATGGAAGTCAGGTCAGTCTGGAAATACCTCTAGTGGCTAAACTGAAGAGGTAAGCAAGCAACATGTTTGAATAGAGACGTTTATCACAGGCACTTAGTAAAATAAAATGAAAAAAATACGTATCAGTATCCATAGACTGTCTTCTAGAAATGCTGCAGAGACCCTTGTGTTGCCACACAGAGTGCCTCCTGTTTAGTTTTTTTTTTTTTTTTTTTTAATATAGAAGGAAATAGTAAGGATAGGATACAGAGATGCCATCATTGTTTTAAACAAGACTTTTGACTAAGGGTCTTCAGGAATGAGACCAAAATAAAGCAAAGTCAGTAGAATTGGAGAAAATAAATTAGGTTTAAGCATGTTTATCAAGGCTACTCAAATTGTGGTACGTAGAGAGATGTGGGAAGTGAAACACAGTTAAAAACTATTTATAGAACCAGCCTCCCTTGCCTCGTTGGAGGTGCTCTCCACACTTCCCCGTCTGGCCCAACCCACGCTCCAGCCTTCTGTCTGTACCCCGGCCTCGGCTCCATGTCCAGTGGACCACAGACTGATGGACACGCCATGCCTCATACTGTCTCTGTGACACGATTCCCCCTTGAACCAGAACGACCTTGCCCAGGACTTCCCACCTGGTAAAATCCTACACGCTCCCAAACCACAACCCCAAAGCCACCTTCTCTTGTTGAGCCCACTGGAGTCCCCACTGTCTATGTCCCGCGAGCAGAATTAGTCGCCTTTCCCCACCACCTAGGACTGTCCCTGACACCCAGTGCCCTTCCCAGCATACTCAGGTCTGTGTAACACATCCGTCTTCCCTCTGCGCTGTGCGTTCCTCAAAGAAGGCGCCTGCTCATACTCCCGGTGTACCCCGACCTCTTCGCACAACCCTGCCTCCTATTAAGAAGCAGGTTGATATTTTTTAAAGAGAGAAAAGGGGTAAAAAAGAATTCTAGTCAAAAGGCTATTGGAATAATACAGACAAAAGGCTTATATGAGCCTGAAAATGGAAGGTAAAACTAGGGAAAAAATTTCAAAACTAACAAATGGGTGATGAAAGAAATGTGAGGATAAGAAGAATATTGAAGTGAATTGCGATCAAATATTCTGCCTCAAACACTGAACTGCTATGGACCTGGGGAGAGTAGGACAGAAAGGAAAAGAAGTTAATTTCCATTCCAGACTTTGGAACGTGACAGGCAGAGGATGTCCACGTGGAAGTGGAGAGCGGACAGCTGTGCGTTCCGGACCGAAGCTTTCAGAAAAGCTCGGGGCTCGGAGCAGAGGCTGTGAGCAGGCGGGAACCAGTGCTGCATTTGGGCTTCTGCCTCTATGTATAAGAAACAGGGAGACAAGAAGAGGAAAGTCGACTAGAGACCAGGTAACAGAACTCCAACCAAAGCTGGAAAGTTGCCCCTGGGCCTAAAGAGGACTGCGGGGGTACAGTCAGGGCAACCGCAGGGCCAGAGTGGCTCCAGCGGGTCAGTGAGCCCAAGGGAGAGGAGGGGGACGGGAAGGGCGTGGCCTGCTCCTCAAGTGTCAGTCATAACAGGAGCCCGGGGAGGGCGCCGCCCACTCCAGAAATCATCTCTGGTTGTGACCGACCGAGCCATTTAATTGTATATTTTTGTTTTGTTTTGTTTATTGTAAACAAAAGGAAAGTAAGAAACCAAAGCAAAACAATTTCACAACCAACCAGTAAGAGAGTGACAATAATCAGCGCACTGCATATTATAGTCACAGAAATTGCTTAGGATAAAAGATACAGACAGAAAACATTGCCCAGAAAATAATTAGCACAGAACTTTTGCCTCAATGAATCAAAAGAAACCAGCTCTATGACTATCTTTTTTGTTATGATTGCTATATTATTTTCAAATAAACATTTCACAATAAAAATGAAATTTGAAGATGACAATTGTATGTTTTTTTAACCCAGTTTCTTTAAAGTTTCAGTGGTCCAAGGCTCCCAAGATAAAATTTGCTTTTTCATTTAAGATGTTAAAAATAGAGTGTATGCATAAGCTTGGGTTGAGAAAGTAATTTGTTGACTCATTTTTTACTCTCTCTCTCTCTTTTGCTCTTTTTCTCTCTCTCTCTTGCTTTCTCCCCAGTTCTGGGGATTTAATACAGGGCCTTAGAACTGAACAATATCCTCAGCATTTTTTTTTAAAAAGATTTTTGAGACAGGGTCTTGCTAGTTCACTGAATTGCCCAGGTTGAGCTTGACCTTGTGAAACTGTGATCCTCCTGCCTCAGCCACCCAGAGTGTTAAGATTACAGATGCATACCACTGAGTCTAGCTTTTATTTTCTTTTAAACTATATCACTTAATTCTCAGTATAAAGCAACTTATCTTTGTGAATTCTTTTCCTAAAAAAGATGAGAGAGACTACCATTAGATCTAGTTGAATCACAGGTCCTGCCTGTTTAGGGCTGGGGTCAAGGTATGATTGGGAGCACTTGAAATGATCCTTGCTTCTCTGGCTTTCTCCTCCCAGCACTCCAGAGGGCCCGCCTCCAGAGGGAGCCCTGGGATGTCTGCCTTCCTCCCTCGTGGCTGAGTACTCCTCCTGTCTCCCCAGCCACCAGAGGGGTCTGTGGATTTTAGCTCACAATCATTCTAGCTCGTGGCTCTCTGTCCTGTGCCATTTTCAGTCCCAAAGGTTTTATTGTACCAAATTTAGAATTGACGTCCTGTGTATTTTAATTTGGTTTTAACTAATTACATTTTAAGTGTGTTTTATGAACCAGTTTTGGGAAATTTATTAAAATCCACTTAAAAAGCAGGCTTTGCCGAGGTTAAGTATACTAAATTAAATAAAGCATTCAGGATGATCTCATTTAGTCATTGACTCTCTCAGAATTATACTTGATGGATTTCTCATAAGGAAGTGATTCTTTCCCAGAGGAAGGAAAAGGAAACCAATAGAAAAACCTTAAATGAGCAGAGCAAACTGAGGAAGGAGATTGCCTCTAGGAATAGCAGAAGAGGAAACACCTGCTGAAAACCAGTGTTGAGGAAAGTTATATCTTATTTGAATCTACTTATGCAGATATAATTTACTTGGCTGTTTTGTTCAGTACTTAGGCACATGACTTGCAGGGCGTGGATCTTTGTTTCCGTTGCTATGGCCTAATCCTCTAGAATAGCATCGAGCACATGCCAACTGCCCAGTAATTGTTCATTGTCTGTGTGAGCGAATTATATAAAAACTCTCCCATCTTGGAAGTCCTTACCTTCTTACTCAGAGCAACTTTCTTTAGGGCACCGCCTGCATCTCCCCCTTCCCTGCCCAGTGTCCTTGGCATACATCTGAGTACCCTAGGAGACTGCGGTCAGCTCCTCCTCCACAGTGCAGTGAAGAGAATCCTCCCTCCGTGAGTCTTGCTCATTCTCTCCTCGGGCCACGCGATGAGGGAGTCAGCCTGTGGCCCTCTTGGTTTTAGTTGGCAAGGAGAGGGGAATAAAAAACGGACGCCAATTCAAAGACTCAATCCCAGTGAGACCACAAGCTGGGCGAGACCCTTGAGATGAGCGTGGGTGCCACACTATACCCCAAGTCGCCCTGATGTTGTCACTGTGGACTGCCTCAGGACTGAAGGTAAAGAGTGGGGTAAAAGGCTGACTTATTCACTCTCTGTCCACAATGTTCTCTTCCTGGTCCCCTTACTGAACGAGCACCCGGGCTACAGTATTGGATTGAAAGATTAGAAATGAAGTCACGATGCCGGTCCTTGGGTGACAGTTTGGTTGGCAAAATCGAAATGTCCCGAGAGGAGCACTAACGAAGTGAAGGAGGCAGGAGAGCAAAGCAGGGGAACCTGCGCTTTTGTACCCACACTGGGCCTCCTTCACCCACTACCTCCCTTCTCCTCTTCTCTTCTCCTTTCTATAAATCTTTTGCGTATCTGATTCCATTTTGGCATTGGTTTTTTGGAGGACTTGAATTGATATACCCTCAACAGCCTGCTAACTTGCAAAACCCTCCAATATTGGTACTAAAGAAAGATACTGAACCACCATCTTTCAGGAGTTTGCCAAAATGACGAGCCACAAAAGGAAAGAGGAGGGGAACCCGCTGTATGTTCTCCAGGCCGTTTAGAAAACATGGGGCTGTTCCTTTGGTCACACACACGCGTATCTACAATAAGAGTGATATTGTAGACATCCAGGGGATGGGCAGTGTGCAAAAAGGAACGCCACACAAATGTCACCATGGCAAAACCAGAGGAGTCCATGGTGTTGTCCAGCATGCTGTTGGCATTGCTGTAAACAAGCAAGTTAAGGGCAAGACACTTGCCAAGAGGGTTAATGTGCGTATTGAGCATATTAAACACTCAAAGAGTCAAGGTAGCTTCCTGAAATGTGTCAAGGAAAATGATAAGAAAAAGAAGGAAGCCAAAGAGAAAGGTACCTGGGTGAAGCCCCAACCTGCCCCGCCCAGAGAAGCACCTTTTGTGAGTTGTTGGAACCCATTCCCTATGAACTCATGGCATGAGCTGGGGTGGAGCTCTGCCATTCAGCACCTAATCGGCAGCTAAGTGTTCTAGGCCCCACTTAAAAATAAAAAGTCATCCCATGTTGTAAGGATGGTTTTCTTAATTGAGCAGGTGTGTGATGCCTTTACCTCAGAAACAAATATTTGGAGCAGATTTTTATTTTACTGAGTTAACTGCATCCAGTCTTTACTCTCCAGTGTTTTGTTTGTTTGTTTGTTTGTTTTTTGTTTTTGTTTTTGTGGCACCGGGGATTGAATTCACAACCTTGTGCCTGCCAGGGTAGGCACTTAAGCCACTGAGCCAAACTCCTAGCCCTGGTTTTTTGAGGTAGGGTCACACTATGTAGCTCAGGCTGGCTCTCCAGTGTTTTTCTTGCTGAAAAACATTGCTGAGGTATTGTGTAGGTGTCTACCCAAATGGCCAAATACTTATGAAGTATTTATATTGTCTTGAAGATCCTGTAAATCAGCATGGGGAAAAGATGCATCAAAATAAATGGAAGTCACTTCCATTAAACAAATAGAACTCCATTTCAATTAAATAAGTTGTTTAAAGCACCTTTAAAAAGCAAAGAAAGAAAGAAGGAAAGAAAGAAAGAAACTGTGGGTAAATGCGTTATCTTCTAAAAGCCTTACTAGGAATAAAGAATCCCCAAATGTAGGTGGCAGGTACCATTTCTGATCATGTAATGGCATCGCTGAGGGAGGTAATGATCTGTTTCACAGGGATCTTTAGCATATTTGTTAAACTAAATACGTGTATGATATTGGATATGTTTGCAAATCTCCCTGAAGAAGGTAGGCAGGTTTTAGCACATTCTTCTACAGAGCTGTGGACAGTGGCAGTTAGTTAACTTGGTAGTTCACAAGTGACAGTAACATTAAATCACACTGCATAACTGATTTTATGCAATAATCATCACCTCCCCCATGCTACACGAACCGCAGTTATCTTTGGAACTACGCAAACTAAGCCTAGAGTAGACAGATAATCAGCACTGCATCCTTTACTTAACACTGACCTTTAAAAGAAGCCATGTGAAGGGATTTGAGAAGTTCCTAACATGAAAGAAGGAAGCAGTTGAGAAATCAGTATGTCGATTTTCTGCTTAGGGAGTGAAGCTCAGTAGAAGATGTTTCAACTCCCAGCGCAGACAGTGCTCCGCGTTCACCCACTGGGAGGCAGCGGGAAGCGCATCCAGCTGCCTTCTCCAGGAGAATGTTTCTAGCAGCTTCGTTGCCACGGGCGGCATGCGGAGCATCTGTGTCAGCAGCCCGAGAGCTGTGTGTCAGCCTCTCCGTCTTATACTCCCCTCCGGGTGCATACACTTTAATTAGACCAGAGACCAGGAGGGCTTTGTGCATAGCGCAGCCTGGAAGCCATGACCTCCTAAGGGGGTCCTTCCTGCCCCACTCTGGGGAACCCGCTACCTACTATTTGTCAGGGAAGAGTCAACCCCTTGCAGTTTGTTCCCTACAGGAAGTTATTCCCAAAAAGTAATAACTTCACCCCTGAGTCTAGTGAAATATTTATGGGGAGCTGGGAATCCATAATTTTGTCTGAACACCCACTGACATCTCCGTACCCTGCTCCTGCAGACCTCAGCCACGTGCCCACATTCTGCCCAGGCACGTTCGTCTCCTTTCTCTACTGACCTCGCTGGCAGCAGGGCAGCGCTGCAGAGGGAACAAGTGGGCAGCAGACAGCCTGACTGCTCTGTGAGCCGGGACCAAGGGAGGGGACAGCGTGCGCCTCTCAGGGTCAGCAGCTCGTCCAGTCGTGAGTCCTAGGAAGAAATCAGAACTCTCCTCTCCCCTCATAAAGGTTGAGTCTGCATGGCCCTCTCCCTGCTGGGCAAATTCTTGCTCTGGAATCTCCATTTTTTTCTGTTCCTAGTAGGATGAGTGCTCAACCTTGGAAAATTCAGAAGAGATGCTGCTGGCGGGGAAAGGGCAACGTACGTGACTGTCTTTGCAGTCACCAAGGGGAGGGTTAAGCCCAGTAAATTTTAGAGTGGATTGAAGCATTTGAAGCTTTCCTAAGAAGAGTGAAGCACCAGGAATAAACATCAGAGGGGCCTTAACATAAAACTGTGCTGAGTTTTGGAGGGAGAATCAGAGATTTCTCTGTGACGAAGACGATCACACACTAACTTGTAACAAAACAGTTACTCCCTCCAGCCACAGACCTTCCCGGGCACTAGCTGAATGCCTTTCATTTCAGGGTCTCCTGGGACCTTCTTTTTCTGAAAGGAACAGTCACCTACATCCTGCATTAACATATCTGTTCTGAAGCTCACACACACACACACACACACACACACACACACGGACACGCAGACACTTTTGAAGCATTACTCTTCATTGCAGAAATCTCCTGGAGTAGCTGAGAAATATAAGATGGTTATTATAGTAATTTGGACCAAGTGAAAGCTCTTGTCTTGGATTTTAGCTATTTGCTTAAAAAAATCTCCATGTCAGGCCCAGACAGACTCAGAGAGGACAATGGATTGTTCAGTGTGGGGCTGCTAATGTCCTCAACCAGTAGCACTCATAATAGCCCCCCAAATACACTAATTCTTTCAAAATATGATGAACATATTTCCTTCAGTTTTGCCAATGTCTAGTTAATACTTTAAAGATATACCTGCTCCGTATTCTGTAAACTATGGACACGAGGACCAGGGTGAAGTGCACAGCGTTAGGTGGCGTATGTTACTTTGTTAATGCAGGGGGATAACTGTTACGGGCACTGCATCTTTTTGAAGGATCACAAACTGCTCGGCTCCTGTCATGACAGAGCCACTATTCAATCACTGTGAAGACTTAGAAAGGGCAGAAGAAAATCTCTGAAGATGAAAGAAGGGGAATGCTGTTTCTACTAATAAAAAGGAAAAGGCAATGGCATAGGAAAGTACAGACTGCTCGTCTTATATGAGCACCAAAGTAAATGATCAAACAAGCCTTCACAACACCCTATAAATAGCAGTAACACCACTCTTCAGAGAGTAGCACACTAACTAGGATGGTGTTGGGCTTTGTTTTTGTTGTGTTGTGGGTTTTTTCTTTCTTTTTTTTGGGGGGGGAATCACATTCAATGTCAATAGGTTTCTGAGTCCAGTGCATTGAATAAACATGACGCTATACTTTAGGAGTAAGAAGGAAGGGTCTAGCCTTGTCTTTTACACAAACTTCCCATGTGATTTTGAGTAAATCTCACTTACCTGTTTATTTGATGGATGATTTAGCAGTAAAATCCAATAATACTTCTAATTTATCCCTTTAACTGCAGCCCTTATGAAGCTTAAAACTGGGACGCCAAACCCCAAGGATATTTATATCTCCAGTAAACATACCACCGAGGCTGACAACTGTACTCACAGGATCCCTGCCTGCTGGGATTCGTCCCTATGATACAGCAGGTTTGGCACGGAAAGTGGTCCTATCTGAACACTAGGATACGACTCCATGTCCTCAGCTGATCAGTGCCATCAAGGACACTTCATTCAAATAGGCCTGATCACAGTCTTCCTCCCAGGACACCAAATGGACAGACAGAAAGACACACAAAGATTGGAAATGGTCCATTTGGAAGGTCCAGAAGATGTTTTTTAAAACTGTGGAAGAAAGGAATGGAATGGACCAAAAGTGGTGGGACCAGATATTCAGTTGTGCAACCTTCTGCCTCCATCAAGAGTCTACCAGATGTCCCCAAGTGTCCTGAGACCCAGGCCTGGGCTCATCCTGGATGGAGCTGGCTCCAGGAGGTGGCCAGGGGAGGGAGTTACTTTGCCGGCTAGCACAGGGTTTCTTTCACAGACTGTATGAGTCTTGCCAGAATGATGTGAACACCCTGATCGGGGAGCTCTGGGTGCCTGACAAGTCCCTGTGGGAGGACATTACTACCAGGAAGAATAAAGTTAGTTTTGTGAGACTTTTGTTACACACTGATGTTTCTATTATTCATTTAAATATATAGCTATTTGTGTAAATATTACACATATAATATTTTATAATATAGAATATAGAATTTTTACAAATATGTTTATATTATAAATGTATATGTATGTGTATTCAGTTCACATCAAACATATTTGCTACTGTGAGTCACGGTACAAAATATTAGCCCAAAATAGATGAACACGTGTAAAACCAGTGTTGATAAATGACAGTAGCAATGCATAATGCAATTAGAGCTTTATTATCAAAGCCAAATCAATAATTTGGAAAAGGTAGCAATGAAGAAAACACATCTATGTGTTTATTTATAATTTCATTCATGCCATTTTGGATGCATTAGTGAGTCTAATAAACAGAATACCTACATTGTCCCTTTTAGAAGTAGACAGAGCTGGAGCTCTCTGCTTGAAACAGACAGCTTGTAAAGGTACTGGCACACAACCGCTTCTCTTAAACAAAACAAACCAAATCACCATCTCAGGGCCCATGCAGGCGTTGGAGCCCAAACGCTAATGCAAAGCTCTCAAAATACAACTTTCACATTTCATTACTTCTACTCCATCCACCATTTTGTATTGGCTTTTTCAGGTCTATCATGTTATTAATCAATCACTGAATTTTAAAGCCCTGTAATCTTATCATTTAAGTTAGACCTCTTAATTTTATAAAAAATAAAATAAAATTAGAATAAATGAGTAGAAATCAAAAACTCAAGCAGTTTTACATTTGTATGACTCCAAGACATGACAGGTATGTCATGTCTTAAATCTTCTTTAATCCATTCAGTCAATCGTGTTGAAAGCCAACGTGTTAGCTCTGTCAGTGACTGGTCAAGCCTAAAAAAATCAAACTATGACTCAGGGCTAAAAGGAAAGTTTTAGTGCTTGAAAACCCATCAACTACTCATGATACTTTTTTTTTACAAGCTCACAGGAGTTCATTCTAGCAGTATTCATTCCTCTTAAAAATTCATCCATGACTTACTGTGTGAGATGTACTGTATCTCCTTAAAGTAAAGGTTATTCTCTTTGATAACGTTTCCAAACATACACTTCTTGCTTTAAAAAATGGAGAGCAACTAACAAGTGTGGGGAAATAAGCTTAATCATCGTATTTTTTGACACTAGGTTCAGTGTTTCTGCAGTTTCTTTCTTCAAGACATAGTGTCTCTTTATGCTTATGCTGTGTCTGCAAGTTTATGACATCTATCACTGCGAGCCACACCTGCCAGGGTAGAGACAGAGCCCCAGAGGAGAGGGCTGGGAGCCGCACAGTGAACCAAAGCCCACGTAGACCCTGTCAGCGTGAATGATGCTGGGGAAATATACAGGAGAAGAGCAGAACCTGCAGGATTCTAAGATGCTTTATCTAGATCAGAATGTGTGCAAACCTCCTGCGTTGAGGGTTTTCTGGAACATTTTTCATATTCAACATAAGCCCAAATCTCATTTTTAAGGCTAGATCATTTAATCCCCTGAGTTACTTAACTAAGGATATTTTTCAGAATTGTGTTACCAGACTTTAAGGATAAACAGGGATTTGGTATTTAATTCTAAACTCACTCGATGCTTTAGGACAGGATTGCAGTCATGTGAAAGTGATATACAGAATGGAAAAATGCAAGTATTGGCTTGTCATTGCCATATCCTTTTTTCAGAAAGGGGAACAGTTAGACTCTGTTCCTTTATTGCACATTTCTGAGCACAGCTGCAAAATTCTTTATGGTTTGCCTCAGCACCTGCTTTGCTTAGCTCTTGAAGTTCTTTCACATCTACCATAGACACCATTCACCCTCCACCCTTTCAGTTTTCACCCCTAATACACCATGGCCAGGGCTGTGTGGTGGGAAGAGAGGGGTGCAGAACAGCCACGGGCTGTGGTTCAACATTTATAACCACTTCCGTGTAAGGCTTTGGGCACTGACTCCAAATGATATTATACACAGAGTCACATAAATACACTGACAAGACATCTGTCATCCGTACAACGTTAACTTGGCCCTAATCCTGGCCCATACTGCTTAGATGGCTTTTCAGAATAAATTCTGTGATTTATTTTGCAAAGAGCATCTTTGTATGTATTAATGCTTTTTTATATACCATGATTAAAAAAATATATATCTATGACATTTCCTCCATTTTTAAAAGTCTAGGACTTTCACCCGGAAATGGCCTGAGCTCAGTAATATTCTTTGGTACATCCTCACCAGCTTCTTTCTTCCCTTTGCTATTCTTAAAGCACCAGCTTGTACTTGCCTGTGTCCTTGGGACAGAATTTTTTACTTTGCTTTCAGTAGCATCTGGATGCAATCCATCACACGCTGCACTGTATGATTTCATACAGGTGTATTTGTCCCTCTCACACATTGTGAAGACACAGAGGCAGAACATGACTTCTGTCAAACCCTAGTTGCCAAAACAGTATGCATTTTTGTTCCATTTCTAAACACCCCCAGCTAGTATCCAGGCTGCACTGACCAGTGTGACTAGCTGGCATGGCTTAGAATACGTGTAGACTTCCATTGCCGCTTTCAAGTTGCATCCCCATCAAAAGTCTATTGCACTTATTCCCGCATGTTTATGCCAGTTTTCTTAGTTATTATAAACATGAGATTTCATTAAATATTAAACAAACATAAAACAAGTTAAGCAGAAATGCAAGTTCTATTTTTATGGAATGTATGCTGAAAGTTTTGGGAAAACTAAATAAAGGAAAATCACAAAACAAACAAGCAAATAATCTCACCAAGTTAATTATGGGAAATTCCCTGTTAACAACTGAGGAGAGGGATTCTGCACTCAGATTGGTCACCAATGTCTTTAAGTCTGGTCCATCTTCAAGAAGTCACAGCCACTAAGCGTGACGTGGGCATGTTCCAAGGACATGGCGAGAGCTCCAAACAACAGTTCCAGGCCAAAAAGAAGTCTTGGTTTTACATCGACATATTGGCAAATCATTTAAGGTACAATAAAATGTTTTAAAATGCATTGTTAAAAGCCTTATATACCTTTCGAGATAAACTGACAAATGTTTGATCAAAGACCTTGTACTGAACTTTGCCCTGATTCCTAAGAGTCACTAAGGCAGGGGGAAAAGAATCCAAAAACTGAAACTAATGAGAGCAGGGCATCCCTCTCTGATGGCACAACTGAAATGTGTGCCAAGTGCACCTGTGGCCCTGAGTCACCTTGTAAAACAGTGGAACCAACACAGGCTGAGAAACAGAGACGGAGAGCCTGTCAGTTTAGGTCTCTTTGTGTTCATTCTAGCACTGATTACACCAACAGCATGTTTTTCTTTCGGGTTAAGTTCATCCAAGTTTCTTCTCTATCACACATTACAAAAGTCTAAGTATAAAAATAATAAATTAAATAAATATTTAAATATTAAATAAATATTAAATACATTAAACAAATATTGTATACATTCAATCATTTTGAGGCAATATTGTAAGACCTCTCCTCTGTGCAGGTTCTAGCAAACAAACAAGACCACAGCCCAGGCCCTCCTGGAACACACAGGCACTTCCCTAATGGCTAGAATTGATTTCAAATATAAATTTGATAGTTATACTACATTAACACTTCCATGAATGTATTCATTATGCACTAATGACTGATAGCTCCAACATGAGCATTAAAGAAGCTTAGGATACTATCAGTAGACACCCATAACTCTTGAGCTAAATGCCAATGAGAATAACTATATACTCCACATCATATGCCAGTGCCATTGTCAGATTCAGAATTTGGTACTGGTAGAACTAAAAGATTTAATGAGTAAAGAAATTTCCCAAGTTAGCATGGTATCAGTGTATCAAGAGCAGCCTCATTTTGTCTGGTTGTCGCCATGCATCAGTGCTTGTGGACCTTCAGACCTGGAAGAGGCCTATGGGAAGAAGGGCAAAGCACAGAGGAAAGTCAGTGCTTGTGTCCTGTTCAGCCAGATGGCAGGGGCAGCAGCTCTGGGCCAGGTGTTTGGATGCCTGCTAGGTGATGAGTGTTTGGAAGTGCGTCCCAGGTGGTTTGTTACCAATAATAAAATACAGACACTTGAATATTATTCCTTCATTCACAAATCAGACCAAATCCATGATTATCTCTGTAACGTGATGCTCATTTTGATTCCAGGATTTGCTCTTCAGCAGGAGAGAAAGGGGTCAGTCTCCTCCTTGCTAATAGCAAGCCAGGGCTCAACACCTGCCTGAGAATCCCAGGGGGCAGGGCTGTGCGCATCAACATTACAAGTCCACTACCTCTTGTCACTGAGGACAATCAGGCTGAAAAAGTCACGTGAGGTGGTTTAAAAACAAATCCAGAACTGGGCTCCAGTATCTTGAGATTTATAGAAGGTTTTGCTTTTAAATTAATTTATAATGAAGGATAAGATGAATTCCCAATCTTCAAACAGCAAAAAGGAGAAATCTTAACATATGTTTACTAAATGGCCCAAGAGGAAGAAACCTACATCAACTGAAACTGTGTTTGCTCTTTCTTTAGAATTCTTACTTCTGTCCCTTGAAGAACAATCACACTGATCCAGAGGGAATTTTATTTTTATCCTTTGTAACATAACGTCTGCTTATTGCAAAAGAGGCTAACGCCTCTCCTAAATTTGGGCTTTGTAATGTGGTATTAGAACACTCCAACTAACATCTTATTCAAATACTTCAGATAAAGCACAACTTCATTGACCAAGGCCTGCTCCTGGAAGCCTCAATGTTCCAAAGCTTTTAGCATCAATTACCTCTCACAGCAAAGCAGTCCACAGGCCCCTGGGTAACACACAGAGTGCCACAGCCTCCTTGCAGGCCTATTTATACTTCACAGTGAAATCTAATTTCTTGCAGCTACCGCTGAGAGTTAGGCTGACTTAATCAACTGAATTCCTAAAGAAAATGAGGACCTCAGAAGTAAACTTATTAGACTTATTAGAACAAGCATGGAATCCACATTTCCAGCAGCTATTGGGCTTCCTAATTCAGTTCATTTAATATGTGCTACTCAGCAGTTTTAAGAAGATATTTTCTAGAATATAGTGAGATCTCTGACCATTAAGGGGAAAAAATTTGAATAGAATGCAATTCATATAATATTAATAACCTTCTCCACTTTACAGCTTAGTAATAAAGTTATTTATGCTGCTGGAGGCATTTCATGACATTAGCAGAGGAAACACAGCAGCAAACACGTAGGCCAGGCCAATGCCATTTCTAAATGGCAGAATGGCAGCACCCCTGCAAGGCTGCATAGCTAGCGGGACTGTGGCTAAGAAGAATGACCTTGCCGCCAAATTTTTATACGGCACACAGATGGAGAGAGGGCAACTAAGACAATCTCTGTCTCATGCTTTGGAACAAATGAATCGTCAAAATTGTCATTGAGATGAACATAGTCTGGATGGAAATCAACTGGATGCCACACTGCAAATTGTCTCTTTCACAGATTAAATACATCCTTTTGGGTTTTATTTATTTATTATTTATTTATTTATTTATTTATTTTTGGTACCGAGGATCTAACTCATAACCTCTTGCCTGCCAGGCAGGTGCTTAGGCCACTGAGCTAAATCCCCAGCCCTATTTTTTGAGACAGGGTCTCACTATGCAGTTCAGGCTGGCCTTAAACTCACTTTGTAGCCCAGGCTGGTCTCAAACTCACAGTGATCCTCCTGCCTCAGCCTCCCGAGTGTTGAGATTAAAGGTGTGCGCCACCATGCCTAGCTACCTTTCAGGTTTTAACGTATGGATTTTTCACCCCACTCTTTGCACACTGGCTCAGCTATGCTGTCAGCCATGCTGTCCTCATAGACACAGATGTGCTTTTTATCTTTGGTTACACACTGGTTTACATTCCTTTATTCATCCCATTTTATACTGTTTCCTGTACTCAATTCTAACTCAAAAACAATAAACACATCTCATCCAATGCTCCTCTAACTCCCATAGCACCTGCCACAGTGGTAAATAGAAGACTGATGCTGAAGAAATATTTGTGAATCAAGAAATATGATGCCAAAGTTTTGTCTGAGAGCAGGTTATAATATATTCCATGATGAGATGTAGGTCATACACACAGAAGGCAGTGATGGCATAAATAATTCAAAATAGTGAGTAACTGGAAAGCCACTGCTATTATACTTTGAAATGCATTAAGGCTGGCCACAGCTTTATAGGACCATTTATTGCATGTCCAGCAGATGATGACCCTCGTGCCGTGGTAAGCAGAAAGATGCACAGTGCATGAGTTTCACCCACCTGCCGTTCATCCTCCAATTTCTTACTGGGTTTAGACATCCTCCTGCATAACTGTCTGCACTGTCACATGCAGGCCTATTGGGAAGGTGATCTGGGAACTGCTCAAGGCTCCTTTGACCAAATTCCCTGTCCCTCCCTGGGCCACACAAGGGCTGCTGTCTAAGCCACTCAGACTCTGTGTTCCAGGGCTTGAATTTCAGACCCTGTCATAAAAAACGCAGAAAAGAAAGGCAACTTCCCAGTCCTGGTGCTTCCATGGGGAGTTCATCAGGCTGTGTCTAAGAACTCCCGGAGCTACCAAGGTCCCACATGTATCAAAGAGGGTGCTGGCGATTTATACGTGGTTTCTAATGAATTCACTCACGGAAGAATTGATGAAACCCCTCTGGTATTGTTTGTACCTTCCCTGCTGTGTGGGGCCAAGGCTTCCCCGAGAAACGTAGACAGGAAAAAGCAGGACGCAGGTGCAGGATGCCACAGGTGGAGTCTGAGAGGATGCAGGAGTTAGAGGCAGGGTCTGGGAAGGCACAGGGTGGGGAGGAAGGCTGTCGTTGCGCACTAGTCAAAGGTGAGCAGTAGCCAAGGGATAAGGAGAGAAGCAAATGCTGGCAATCACAGAAAGAAACACCTGCGCCCTAGAGGTGCAGACCTCGCCGCCTCTCAGCCGGTTCCCGGCTCTCAGCCCACAGTATATTTCCATGGAATGCCATCGCTTTCAGAAGCCTCGTCTATTCTTCTGAAACTTTTGAAAGCAAAATATACTGGTTAAGACACGGGCTCTAGGGCCCAGATGCTAGATGAAACTCTCAGTCCCACTTGCTTAAATCTTTTTTTTAATGTATAAATGGAAGCGAATCATAGCTACCTCACCGGATTTGGATGATATTATAATAGTATCTAAGCATAGCACTCAGTGCAGTGCCAGTCCCACATCTCAGACAAACACCTGCGTCTTCAGCTTGCATGTACCTTTCCCTCTGTTCTGAGAAAGACCCTGTTCTGAGGAGCGCAGGGCGCTCACCCTCAGCCACACCAGGCAGCCAGTCGCCGGCCTGAGCAGCTCCTGGGCATGCCTCCTGGTACATCAGAGAGCTGGTGTTAAAGGCCTGTAGAGCAAACCTGAGCTAGAGGGAAGAGAGGAGAGGGAGGCGGGCAGGTCGAACCCTGTACCTCCCAAATGAGACTCAGATTTCAAAATTCCTTCTTGCTTTCATTTCTATATCCCAGGCCAGGACAACTACTCTCAGGATTGTTATTACTTGAACTAACTTGATGGGTCTCCCTTACTTGAAATCAAAAAACCAGAATAAAACAATGGGGCAGAGTACACCTCTCACTGAAAAATCAGGTCATAAAAAACAGAAAAAGCACTCAGCCACTCAGCACTGTGACCTAAGGATTTATTTAGAAGTCACTAAAAGTTCAATATTTTTTTTTCCTTTTTGTGTTGGGGATTTGACCCAGGGTCTTATGCATGCTAAACATGCTATTCCTGATGGTAATTTTGAAGAATAAATCTAAATGTTTCTTAAAACCGTTTATTAATAACTATAATAATTTGCAACAAGATACTTTGTGTTAGAAGCACTGATTTTTCAAATATATATATAGAAGAAAATCCTTAATTAGAGAAATAGACATTTATCTCCCTCTTCTCCCCTCCTGCACCTGAGGAAATCTTCACAGGCTGTTTCACCTGTTTCTTTCTCATAAACTGATGCTCAAAATCTTATCTTCCTGAAAAGAAGTGCTTGAATAGGAGATGATGTTAAAAGAGTGTTTACTAACACTCATCCTAGATAAAGATCATTTATAACACTGTATAACATGGATCTGTTTGAAAATACACAAACATACCTTATGGTTGAAAAGAAATAAAACTGTTCATGATGGAAGTTTTCGGGCTGGTAAGTGAAAGATAATATTCGAGTAGTGGTTAAAATATGGATCCTAGATTCCAACAGAATAGATTCAAATCCCTGCCTACTATATTCTATTTCCCTTGGTTAAGTTATTCTATAATGCTAACACCTAATTTTTTTTCTCTCTGTGTTGTAGTAGACATGGCACTAATACAGGAGTCCGAGAAGTTTGTTGTATACTTGCAGGGTGGGCTAGCTAGACGGGAGAGTACACAGTGCGGGGCAGATGGGATCACAGATCCCCCGAAGAGACCACGGTGAGGACTAAGTGAAATCTGTCTCATCTCAGGAAATACTCCCATTACCCACATATTTGTACTTCCTTGGTTTCACACGTTCCATACCTGCCCCTGATCCGCCCCCTCTAATCGATCACAGTTCCCATCAGCCTCCCCTCTGAAATGCACCCTGCACCCACTCTCTTCGCTTTCACCGCCGCTCCTGATGTCAGAGTCACCATCATCTCCTGCCCGAGGCACAGAAGCGCCCTCCAGTTGCTCCACTCTGCTCTGAATAAAACCCATCGTGCACCCCACAGCCAAGTGTGCATTGACAGCATGACCACGCATCAAGCACCCTGAGAGCTGGCGTGGAGCAAAGCTCCGTCACCGATGAGCTGGGCCGACCTGGCTCCTCCTGTGATCATTGCTGCCCGCTCATTCCCTGACCTCCAGCACACACTGGCCTTTCCGCTCAAGCAGACCAAGGACACCCCTGCTTCAGAATCTCTGTGCCTCCTCTTCCTTCTGCCTAGAACGTCCTTCCTCCAGGTCTTACGGGACTCACCCTACCTCCTCATACAGATTTCCTTTTATATGCTGCTCTCTTGGGCAGCTTTAAACACCCTTCCTTCAGCAGACCGAACTCCAGCACTCTTTATTCCTTAAGGCAGTGTTAGTTCCCCAAATGACATATTGCTATCTATAACTCTCTAGTTTATTAAATGATTCATTGCCTGCTCGCCTCATTAGGATGCAAAATCCATGAGAACAGAGACACCATCCAGCTGAATGAATGAGTGAATGACCACGAGGAGAGCTCGCCACAGCGTCATTTCCTCTCTCAGTTGCCCATGTGAGGATCATGAGTTGTTTCCGCCATGGGAAAAAATAAGCTCCCTTTTCTTCACCATGTTATTCCCTAAAAACATCCATCTCTCCTGAGGTCTTGGAAACTTTCTTTTTCTATATTTCTTTAGTGGCATTGTTGGCTTTCCAAATGGGACCTAGTTTCTAAAATACCATAAATTCGGTGAGATAGAATTCAGTGGGAGTGGAATCAGGCATCGTGGTGTATGGACAACACCAAGGACCAGGGGCTGGGACAGATAGCACTTCTGGCAGGGCCGAGGGACAGAGCCACAAGAACAAGTCGGTGGACAGGAGCTGCTGCCGCCTGCTGTGGAAGTGAGAAGAGGCGCTCCCTGGCCCTGCAGGTGAAGAACTTTGTGAATGTCCACAAGCAAACGTGAAGGAGGAGGGCGCCAGGGCTGGCAAGGCAGACCCGAGCCCAGTGCCCGGGCTGGCATGTTAGTCACTTGAAAAATTAGATACGCAGCTGAGCCTTTTTGCAGTAAAGACTCTAGGTTTATTGGAGCTGATGAGTCATCCATTTAAAGCCTTGTCTGTTCTTGAAGTGACTCAAGCTGTCAGGTGACTGTAGACCCATTCGGTATTCCTTGGGTGCTCAGTGTCCTGGGGAGGCATTCCGGTTTCCCTCCCTGTCTGCTGGGCCAGGGATCTCCAGTCTCTTGACCTGAGTTTGGGTCAGGAACCAGTGAAGAACGATTTAGAGGCCCAACCTCAACACTCAGGGCCGAGGGACCAGCTGCAACCAGCCAGAACTCTGAAACCAGGATGAAGTTCTTGAAGAAGCTGCATTTTACTGACATGACTCCCCAGCTTGAGCCCGAATGATCTGAAAAAGTCCATAAAAGATCTAGAAGGAGAAGAATCACATTGTCTACCAGGCAACACTAAGCTTCCCGCCCAGCCACCTCCCAGTGCCATCCCTGGCCGCCCACCTGCTGTGGTAAACAGCAAGCGGGAGGGGGGTCCAGAGACCCCAACATCAGCAGAGCCTGGATCCTGGCAAAGTAATTAATGCACATCAAAGAAGGAGACTCGGAGGCAAAACAAAGGGATTAAAAAGTTAAACTGTAAGTTAAAAGTGTATAGTCGCTGGTACTAAGTGGGTCGGCTGCTTTAGAATAGATGTTGAATCAGCTTTGAGTTCATAATGGGACTTGAATATTTCTACTCGGCACTTAACAGACACATGAAATTCCACCAATATGAAAGAAATATGCAATGTGCTGATTACTGTTACTCTCCTATTGGCTTGTTGTGAAATTGTTTTGCTTTAATTTCTTACTTTTCTTCTGTTTAAAATAAAACAATAAAAATAAAAATAAAATTTTGAAAAAAATGTATTTCAAGTGTTGATGGATGGGGGAAAGAATACTAATGAAAAAAGACCAAAAAATGAATTTTATGGCAAATTTAGTATGTTTTCTCAGAATTCTGATAGCTTCAAATAAGTTAGAATAGCATAAAATGACTAGGTATCAAGATGATTAGAACGGAATCTTTTTCACTTTGTAAGAAACAGCATTAAACATTTAAAGAAATGAATTATGCTTTGAATCTCTGGCAGAACGTTCATCAAAGATTCCCAGGACTCCCCAAACTAGACATTGTTTGCTATCTGAGTTAACATCCAACATTCAGACGTTTTACTTTCCCTTTCTGCTCTGCCCTGGTCGGGCTTGGCAATATAAACACAAGCCAGTCACCGCTACACAGACAGCAGTCTCAGTGTTCATGTATTCACATCTGGATCTAGTTTCTGTGGGTTCACACTCTGTCCGCAGCATTGTTGGGTTATTAGCTTGCGTGACACTGAGCGAATTACTTAGGCTTTTTGTGACTTTATTTTCTCTCCTTTAACTTGTAGTACTACCTAATTCAAGGTCAGGCACCAAGGAAAAGCAATACAAAGATCTCCTCAATACAATCATCTAACTAAAAAAAAAAAAAAATCTTCAGGATTTGCACTGATATGCAATATCAACACACCCCAGGCCTCCTCGCAGACCACTAGATCCTCATAATTGCAACTCCGCTTAGTACAGGGCCTGGTGCAAAGAAAACACTCAAAAACTGTTTGCCAGCCTTAGCTGCCAACCGGGATCCCTTAAAAGCAGCCTCATTTTAATAGGACCACAGCCTCCGATGCACAACAATCAGCGTATCCTGACAGGTGCGTGCCCCTCTGCGGAGCAACAAGGTTACAGACCATACAGCTGAAGACAACTCCACACTGAGTACTACTGCGTCCCCAGCACTGTATTTACTATTTATAATATGGTCTCCCTTCATCTTTGCTTTTAACCTTTCATTGCTGTGGAAAAGACAGCAATGTTAGATGATCTCTGATGGCAATATCTCTACGGACAGATAATTCCAATTTCCTCAGTTAAGGGTGACCTTTGGTTTTAAATAACAATGTTTGATATAGGCACAATAATTTAGTATTCAATTCTCATAACGACTCAGTCTGTTCAGGACAGAACTATAAAGAGAGGCAGTATATAAAGTGTGGCGATGATTTAAGCACGTTTTTCAGGTTTTACTTTTCTATTGATGTGTGATATACATGCCAAGAAGAGATAACTACACAGCTTGCTGTATTCGCACCAACCAAACACATCCATGCAAAGATCACCCAGATAAAGAAAAAAAAACATGAGCAGCGCTCCAGAAACCCGCTTGAAACTACATCTCACCAGTCCCTCCGCAAGGGTGACCGCCATCCCAACCTCTAACCCACCGCCGCGGTCTGGCTGCATCCGCACTGTCTGTGTGCGGGATCGGAGAGAACGGTTGCGCCCCTCCGTGCTGCTATGCGGAACTGTAGATGGCTCACGATAACGCGACGTGGAATTCCATTCTCAGACGCACTGCGGTTTATCTGCGAACCCTGTTGTCGGGCAGTCTGTTATCGTTTCTGCTTTTTGGTATACATACGTACACACCCTGCTTGCATATCCTCCTGGGAGCCAGTTCCTGGGCCTCTGCCGCTGTGGCTACTTCCAAATAGTTTCTGCAAGTGGTTATGGACCGGCTTCCAGCCTGTATCAGTGGAGGTGCGTTCTGCTTCCTTCACGGCCTAAGCAATGCGTGCCATTTTCCAGTTTTTAAATTCGTAGCCACTTGCCTGAGTATGAATCAGCTTATCTCTGATTACTACTTACCCTGTGCCACAAAGTCTGGAAATCCCAGCACACTTTCTGGTGATGGTCCAGGGTAACCATGTATCTCAGCCACGCTGGGCCACCTAGGAGACAGGCTTGCATAATGAATAGCCTGAAAATAAAATTGCACCCAAAACAAATCCTGGGAAATCCATGTAGGTCTTCACTAGAAGTCTCTTAAGAGGTAGTGAAACCCCCACATTCCATACACAGGAGGACATCACAGGTGCACTTTTTTTGTTACTGAGGGTTGACCCCAGGGCCTTTGCACACCCCCAGTCCTCGATAGTTGTTTATTTTGTAACAGGGCCTCAATAAATCACTAAGATGCCCAGGTTGAACTTGCAATTCTCCTGCCCCAGCCTCCCAGCATGCTGGGATTACAGGCATGTGGCACCAGGCTGGGCTTGGCAGACACTGAAGCAGCTCTATCTAACACCCCAGCGTCACGTCAGGTACTCAGGTTCAACCCCTTCTCTCTTCTCTGTCTTCTGTGCTGGGGCTCATCTACTCCTTCTAGTCCCCTTTCTGTTTTGGATGCTCGGGGTCCAGCTGCTGCTTTGTAGCTCTTTTCCCCTCATTCCTCACTCTACAAAGCACTCCTCACATCCGAGGGAATGGTTTGACCTGAGAGTGAGAAGGAAGGGCAGATCCTACGCACTGTACCCGTGCCCTTCCCGCTAATCCTCGCACTGTGGGGGCCTGTGAGAGCCACCTTTCCACCCCAGTAATTGCCATCTGTGGGTAGCTGGGCCGGGCACGGAGCCTAAGGCCTTTGCACACTGCACTGTGAAACAACCCTGTGTCTTTAGAGACGCCTTTGGCTGTGAGTTCTGGAAGGAGCCAGGAGGAGAACCATGCCTTTGAGAAGCTGCGATGCTGAGAAGACATTCCCTTCCCGTACACTGGGAACAGGACGAGAGCTCCGAGGGCTCTGAGCGGAAGCGGCGTGTGAAGCGCCCCGCAGCTTTGTGAGAAGGCAGCCCGACGTGACAACCTGCACGCAGAGCCTTCGGACCCGCCGACCAGGCACAAAAGCCTTGCGCTGTCGCTAGCTCTAAACCAGTAAGTGCGTGGCTGGATTAGACGGTGCTTTGTCCAAGGGGAAAATGAACGGGCCCCAGGCCAGGGCCCTGGGCCTGGGGAGTGAGGTGCGGTTTTGCTCTGAGCCCCTCCTCCCCCACCATCAAGTACTTCGGCAGAGCACCAAGTGCACCGCTATGCATGGTGTCCCTGCAAGGATGTGGCAAGAGCCCGGAGGGACAGCTCCCGGTGGACCACAGAGGACAGACCCAGATGTCGGCAGCCTCAGCCCAGCGCCAGGCCCCGGGCCCCCTTGCGATGGAGCAAGAACCTTGCGCCATGAAGAAAGGACTAACTTTGTGGTTTCTATGCCAGCTAAGACTATGACGAACCAGCAGCAAGGGGCCCTTCCCCTGATCCTGCACCACGTGATTTTCTGAATATTACTCTGATCCCAAAAGAATCAGCAACCCAATACTAACAAAAATTGATTTTCCTGGCAGCCTGGTGAGGTGGGACTCGGCGTCTGTTTAATTTGATTTAAAGGCGGTAAGACCTGGGATGCTTCTTGCTCGCTTGAGTTTATTTCCTCCACTTGTCATAATTGAATCACAGTTCATTATTTCAAAAACTATTTTTGATTAGTTAAACAATAAGATTCAACGTGCAAAATGACTACAAAAGCGCTTCTGGGTAGATCTATTTAAGTAGGGTTTTATTTTGTCCATGTTAACATTAAAATATAATCTTAACTTTGAATGTAATCTTCTACAATTTTACCGACATGATACCTAATAAGAAATCATAAGCTCCTAATACAAAACACGAGACAGCCAATGTCACAGTGAGGAGGAGTCTGATTCTTCCAGGTGGGTCCTGAAGCAGATGACTTGGGAATGTGCCATCTTGGTTCCATTGCTTTTATAGATGCTATTTTTTTTTAACACGAAAAGCAGACATACATGGAATGTTGTTGTTATCAGGCATGGAGCCATTTGAAAATGTCTGCAACTGAACTGTTTACTTTGTGAACATATTATTGTCTTGTTTTAGACAAGAAAATGTCATTAGAGTAGTATTGGAATGTTATCTAGTCTGATTTTGAGATGGATGGCCAGATCAATAATGATTGAAGTTAATATTAATTTTGTATGTCATTGAGAGGTATAAACGTCCCAGTAAAAGCACACAAAAATACTTAAGAAAAATTAAATTAGTGTTATTAACATTTAACCTAGAATAAGTATTATTTTCTAATAGACTTTCTTTGTGAATAAATGTCAGATAATAAAACAAGTAAGTATTAATTAAAATATGTGATACTTTTTCTCTTGTAGACTCCTCATAGAAAGTACTATAAGACTTATTTTATTGTATTATAGCAAATGAAATAATAATAAATAGTAAGAATGACAGAAAATCTCACCTGTAAATTATCCTGTAGACTTTCAGTGCCTTTCCTCTGAAGTGTCTGAACACTCGAAAATGGATTATCTTAATATATTCCATTTTCTGGATAGGTAAAAGACAAATATAATTATTCCCAATGCATAATAAAAGAGCTGGGAGCACAGTTTAATAGATTCCTCGAGACCACAGTCAACCATTAAATTATTTATACACGTGTACATTTAATGGCTTCATGTTTTTCTTTCCTACATGATAATATCTTTATTTTTTTTCATTAATTAAGTTTACTGGTACATTTTAGGTATATATAATGATTACATTCATCATAGGGTGTTTGTACCTGTATATTATATATCTTGATTCTTTTTTCCTGCCTTTCCTTACCCTCCCTTCAACACCTCCTTATTTACAAAAATTTTTTTTCCATTTTTTTCTTATTTCTCACTTTTTCTTCCCCCTTCTTTCCCCCTCCCCCTTCCTAGTTCCCCTTCGCATTTGAACATTTTCTTCCTATTTCACAGTATCTGTTATGCATTTTGGTCGTTATTTACACTTTTGATTTCTCACGCCAGAGAAACAATGTGGTATTTACAGTGTGTGTCCAATTTATTTCACTTAAGAGTATGGTTTCAAGGTGCACCCATTTACCTAGAAAAGTCTCAAGTTTACCCTTCTTTATGGCAGAGTAGTACTCCATTTTATTACAAAAGCCACATCTTCTTTATCTATTCACCAGTTGATGGGCATTCAGGCTGTTTCCCAAGATTTAGTTACTACAAAATGTGCTGCTATGAATACGGGTGTGTGTGTATATTGTTGTCTATAGCCATACCATCCTGAACATGCATGATCTCGGATCCATGTTTTTTAAATAGGGTGTTTTCTCTTTATTCTCAATGTTTCAAAATGCCTTTAACACTTTAAGACAAAGTTAAAGTATTCTTCCATCAATTTCCCCTCCATCTTCAGAAAGAAATAAATGACTGAACTGACTATCATTTACCAGTTCCTCAATCTCAGCTCTTTGGCTTTGGAAGTATTTCCTTAACTTGTGTCCCAATACAAACAAAACTGGATACAAAATCCACCAGGAGTAGAATTCATGATTGTATGTGGGAGTTGTAGCATCCATAACATTTTAGATTTTCTATGTCATCTGTATTTATTATAAATGTCATATAATTAATGATTAGAAAAAGCAAAACAAGACAAATAATAGAGGAAAGGACATGAAGTTTTATGAGTTATCACCTTCACCCTCAGCTAAGAGGCATTCCGAGACTGGGACACAGAAGCCATAACTGAGAAGGAGGAGAGGACTTTGGACAGAGGAAAGACAAAAAGTCTCCCCACAGGACCCCCCAAGTTTATTTCCTTCACATAATTTATCTGGATGCTACCCTGGCCCTGAGGCAGCTCCAGCCCATGTGCAAAAACGCTGGCGTTTCTGCGTCAATTTCAGGAAAGTTAAAAACTGGTCAAATAGACACCTACTGAGAAAAATGATCTCTCTTCATTACATGAAAGGAAAGAAAGAACTCAGAGCCTTCTGGAGAGAAGAAAGCCTCAGTGCAGAGTCGATCTCAAATGTCTGGAATCTGACAAACGCTTCTTGTTTCCAAGTGTGAAGCCAAATCCAAGCGAGAATAACAATGCCCACGGTGGGCAGCGCTGCAGGGAAGGTCAGGCTCCCAAAGAGGCCGGCACCGCAGCGCGGGGCGCGGGGAGCGCTTCTCCCACCATCAGTCTTGAGGTGAGCGGGCTGGTCTGGGGGCAGGGCTGCTCCAAGAAGTCAAGTGAGCCCCTGTTCCCTTCCAGAGCCTCATCGCCGTCTGGAGGGACGGGAAAGCAGCAGGCCTCTGAGTGCGGCACAGCCTATTTTTATCAATAACTCTTTATTAAAGCGCAAGCGCCCTCATCTGTGTGTAGCATCGTTAGCACTTTTCACACGACTTGGCAGGTACTAAGTGGTCACTTCCAATTTGGTCTTTTACAAAAAGTTGGTGTAGCCCTGCTGAAGACCAGTGGCCCTACAGGGCAGAGGGGCGACATGGTGGGCAGTGCAGGTGGAACTTTCCATCCAGGACGAGGAAAGCACACAGTCAAGATTCCAGGAGCTGCACACCCCGCTGCTGTCAGCTTTCGGAGCAAGGACACTAGCACAGGTCCACGTGCAGGCTGGGGCTCGAGTCTCCCATCAGCCGACCTCAGACCCAGCCGCCACTGCGGCACAGGGAGACAGAGGAAAGCTCTTGGAGGACAGCTACCAGACCCCACTACTTGACGTGTTTGTTCTGTCTTTCTGCCTCCACCTCGATCATCCACATGTACAGCAACATCCATGTGCACGGCGATACCTGTGTGTGTGACATGTCATGGCTAGATACGAAATATCTATTTGCTACAACAGGGCAACGCATTTCAACTACTGCCTGTCAGACAGGACAATGAAGTACAATTGGGTACAAGGAGAGGACAAATATAAAGAGCCAT
Organism: Dasyprocta punctata; assembly: GCA_004363535.1. Classification (NCBI taxonomy): domain Eukaryota; kingdom Metazoa; phylum Chordata; class Mammalia; order Rodentia; family Dasyproctidae; genus Dasyprocta; species Dasyprocta punctata. The sequence continues at coordinate 1,178 of RJWM01001974.1, read as the reverse complement.
AGCGAGTGCTGAGCCAGGCCAAAGACAGATCGAGTTTTCGCTGGACCACACAGTGACCTCAGCAAGCTGCTCACACACTTGTGAAGCGCTGGCCACACACGAAATATCCCTGGAGCCTCCAACAACCCTCTCTGTTTAAAAAGAAAAAAAAATCTGTGTATAAAAAGAGCTAATGAATAGTCACTGTTTCCAGAGGGGACTTCACACTCCATTTACTCTACTCCTATATGAGATTAAAAGTTAAAAAGCCATCTAAGCTGATCTTTCTATTAGAATAATTCCCAGCAGCAAGTTTTAATACTTTCTTGGATTCCATTCTAAATGTCTGAGCAATGTAAGCTCCTCCTGTTCCTGGAGGCAGTTCCGAGTCCTGCGGGAGCTCTTCCCAGCACCTGGGTATTCAATGCGAGTGACTGAGTAACGAGGAGGCAGAGGTCTGGTCCTCACTCCTCTGCTTCTCAGTCACAGGAACCTGAAGGATCCATTCCACACACTCGCTCAGATTGTGTATCTTCCCTCCCATACACAAGGCGGCTCTGTGAGAGACACAGATTGCCAGGGACTGAGCTGCCGCCCTCTGAGAGCTCTGATCTACCAGCAGAGAAACTGGGAGGAGAGGGAAAAGGCTCAGGAAGGTGGAATCCCAGCTGTGGTGAGTGAGGAGGGTCAGACACACGCAAACTGGGCTGGAGGGTGATCAAGACTTCGGATGCAAAGCAGGAGGAAGCAGGCAGAGGGAGGTAACTGCAGCTAGAACATCTCCACTGACGGGAGAATAGCGGGAGACCGGCTAGGAGAGAAGATGGGAACAGACCTGAACACCAAGGAGCCTGATGTCTATGGAGTAAGCAAGATGCGTGCAGGTTTCTGAGAAGTGGGGTGACTTTGCTCCGGGAAACCTACAGGATTATTCTCATCGCAACAGCCATACAGGAATGCAACGGAGGTAGGGAGGCTCCATGTAATAAGCCAGTCAGAGAGCGATGAGAACAAGATGGGTGAGGAAGAGGTTATCAGTAAGAAACAAGCCCAAGGAAGTGTTTTCCCTATGCCAAATCTGATCCAAACCGTTAGCTCGTGGAGGCCGTAATCAAAACACAACGAAGCAGAGAATACAACACTTAAGATGACAGACAGAGAAAAGGACATTCAAAATAGGGCAGAAAAATAACTCACTG